>CALNXK010000064.1:1210000-1295000 GCA_942486035.1 Porites lobata | reverse complement strand
ACTAGTATGACAATACTCAGTCGTATTTTATTTTCCACTACAAATTTAAGAAATGGAAATGCTGCCAGTTTTTTTCTCTATCTGAAAAACACTCAGAAACTACCAGTTCAAAAAACAAGACAAACGAATTCTGCTTAACTGTCAAAGTTAACTACATATAAATGACTGTTTCACATCATTGTCCATATTTGTCATGGCACGTGGCGCAAATATTAAGTATTTCTATTGATAATACAGCGGTGTTTAGCTCGAAAGCTAAGCGCCTCTGACCACCGTACACTTCTACCAAAGCCATTAATGTCTTTCTTTTCTTTTTTTCTCTTATTTGTTATTTCATTCCTCCGTTACTATATACAGTGTAAATATTATATACAAGTGTGATTTAACTGAACTAAATGGCGGTATATAGACTACGAGTAGTCCTCCATTTTTCCTCAGGGATATTAGAGCGAGCGAAATGCGAGCGCGCGTGAAAATCACCCCACGCGAGAAAAGGCGACACGCGGCGGGGAGAGGGAAAAATGAGGGACTACAGACAAAGCCCAAGGTTTTGACCCTTCACGGCCGACTGATTTTGGACTGTGAAGTTCGTATCCCCTTCCAAATCGATTAAGCGCATCCAATGGGATTCCTTCCCTCATTCGTCAAGTGGCTCTCTCCCCGCCGCGTGTCGCCTTTTCTCGCGTGGGGTGATTTTCACGCGCGCTCGGGTTTCGCTCGCTTTAATATCCCTGAGGAAAAATGGGGGACTACTCGTAGTCTAGGTGGTATAGGCCATTTCCGAGTTCCAAAAACTCTCACTTTCAAAACGAGGCTAAGTGCGAAACCTTTCTTGTGATAATGAGTTTCATTTACATCAGAAGAAAAAAACTTTTCGTACCAATGGTTTCGCACTTAGTAGAGGCTTGGGGAAACTTAACCTGCGATCAGATTTTTTTTTAAGAGCGTGCGAGGCGAGAGAGACATATAAATTATAGGGATAATAGAAAGAGGGCTTGATCTCAGGCTTAGGGAAACTCGGAAATGACCTCAAAAATGCAAAAAAAACGACAGCAAACCTCTAAAGAGCTGAATGATGCTTCACTTTCGCTCTTCATCTGTTGTTGAGCAGTTACTAATCTGAAGATTGAAAAAATAACAATCAAATCATCCCAATTATTCATTCAAAATACTTATCCGTTTCTGTCTGGCTTAATCCAGGCTTGATTCAATTCTCTGTGTAATTCTAGGAAATATCCATACCCCACCGCGGAGGGAATTGGAAATTCCGTGGGGCTGCGGGGGTCAGAGGCCCAGGAAATTCCAGAGGGGAGGGGAGTTGGACGATTAACTCACTTTACAGGGGTTAATTTCGTTTCATTTTCGACCTTTACACTTTGAAAATTGCTAATTAGCGACCTGGTAAATCGTTCTTTAATTTTTCATATCCAGCTAGAACTGACCAAATACAATGATTCGATGTTGTGAATGCACAAAAATGTCCCTCAAAGTATGACTTTTATTTATCGTGATTGTCAACACCACGGTACTCTACCAAGGCTACGTTCTGGAATGAATTCAGTAAAAGCCTGAAATGGTCTGCCACAATCAGGCTGGGAAATTTGAAAAACCACTCTAATCGTAGGATTCATGATTCTTCTTTCCTGCACATTCAGACTGCTAAAACAGTAACAACTTACTTTTGTAATGTAAACAGTGTCCCTGTGATATGCTTACATCTGCTAACTAAGTTCTCCAGTTTGTTTGGTTCTTCTTTCAGAAATCTGAAGAGAGATAGCAGATATAGCGTTTTACCTCAGAGTTCTAAAAAAAAAATAAGTGTCTCCTGGTATAAATTCTAAAGAATGAAGCATTAATTATGTGGCTTTTTTGAGGTTCTTAACCTTGTAAGCTCCAATATCCGTAAACAAATTCTCTAGCCTGTCATCCATACATTTCTTTAAAGAATTAGTTGAGAGAATTTGACAAAAGATCAAAGAATTTTCCCCCATGTGAATCATTTAATTAATTCTTATAACCTTTTTTCTTGATATAGTTTTAATATTGGCAGGAGAAAATTCATGTTGATCACATTTATTTCAGTGAACACTCACTTGTCTCCCTGAACTATGATCTCCAATTCTGATGCCATGTTTGACTTCATTCTATCATGCAGTTCCGCAAACTCACCTGAAAAAGGCGATTAAAATAACTTGAGTATTTCAGGATATAAAAACTACAACCAAAATGGCCTGACAGGATACAACAGGGTTCGTACAGTTTTTTGGACCCAAAATTCTAGACTTTTTCCAGACTTTTTTCCAAATCAATAATTTCTTTGTCCAGACCCAAGGTTATCAAATTAATAGGTAATCAACTGAAACCTTAAAAACACAGGAACAAAGTTTTTTTTTTATGAAGTGCTGCAAACGTACGGGTGAGATTAAATAAGATTCGACCAAAGCAAAAAAAACTTTCACTTATAAAGCACTTGTTGCAGCTTCAAAAAAAACCTCAAGACTTTTTTACCATTTTTCAAGACTCTACCTCTATTTTCCAGACTTTTTCCAGGTCTGGCAAATTTCAAGACTTTTTCAAGAATTAAAGACTCTGTACGAACCCTGTTACAATCAAAAGTGGCTTGGAAAATGTTGGCCCGCACACACTGTGCTGAAAGCAGACATCCATGATCTTGGCATGGTAGTAAAGTAAAAGAGCAACATTCATTATCATTACATGGTTGCGAGGAAGCAAATTCTGTTTTCTAAGTGGCTAACCGAGGACTATGCAAGCTGGCAAGACATGTCCGTCTTGTCCACTTGGAATTTTCCATTTTGTTCCCATAAAAAAAAAAAAAATTCTTTTGGGCCATATAATAAATCCCGTATAAAAAAGGTGTTTGGTCAAGATGGCTGAATGTTGACCTTGTTCATTTTTTATGGACCAAAACTAAGAACTTAGGGCCAGACACCTTACCTTGAACACACTTGGCCATCAATGCATAATAGTTACTTATCATCTAAGATGTTACCTTTTCATTCCCTTTAGAGTGTGTTATTTAGCTTATGGTACAGACGAATGGCAATAATGAAGTTTGAACTTACCCTTGAGATCAGACACTTGACGGCTTATGATTGACAGCTGGCTGTTAAGACTGTCAACCTCCGCAGGATTGGCAATACATCTTTTCTGTACAACATCCAGACGAACCATCTCTACTTCACTCTCCAGCTCACTGGAAATAAAAATTAGAAATTTAAGTTTATGAGCAGGCCCAGTGCCAGTGATACTGATGTCCAGGTGAAAAAGTGACAAGACATTTTGAATGATCTTAAAAATTAAGGTATATAACTCTTGCTGGTAATTCTTTTTAACTCATGACCAAAATAATGATACTTTCACAGGTATTGATACAAGTTTAAACGTCTTGCAAAACTCATGGTAACACAAATGCAGCACAAATAAAATCTCTATCCTCATCACAGTTTGTTCTTTAATCAAGAAGCTTTTTATCTTGCAGTCCATAGTTTTTCCTGCACGATAAGCAAAACCTCTGAGGATATTTTTGTTGGGCTATGTTGCTAAATAACATTATCTTATTCTGTATGTTTTTAAATCATATGTCAGCATCAGACACTGATGATATTCAACTTTTGCTTAGATCACAGTCTTACTTCAAGCATGTTGGCTGATACATAATTTTTCATTCACAAATTTTTAATAATAAATACACCTGTATGAAAATCAATCATGTAAATCATAAACAGAGAACTGATGTGTAAACAAACACAAACTTTCAGCTTCCATGAATGATAAAAGAAAGTTTCAGTTTGCATAGTTTAACCTAGGCAGCAGCGGTGTTTTTTTCCAGTGTCATACCTTATATGTCTGTTAATATCATTCTTGGTTTTTACATAAGCCATCTCCTCCATCTGTACCTTCTCTTTCACTGATTTTGAAGAAGGATCTACAAGTAAAATATTACAGTCAAAACTGTATTAAGCGATCACCTTTTCTGAGGCCCCAAAGAGTTATTTCTTAGTTTCTTCACCTGTACTAAACGGTCACTTCGACAAGATGTACCATACTAGTGCAACAGAAAGACTGTGCAAGGGGTTTAGCGGTCTTTTACTGTTTTTCTTGTGGTACAAGTGGAGATAGAAACAGGCCAAAAAGGTGTCGGATAGATATCTCGCTCTTTCACCTCAGATCCCCATTTCCTTAAAATTAATAACCCTTACATATTTAGGTATGTGAAACCTGTATTAAGGGGGTCAGCAAGCCATTCCTCAAGGGTGACTGCTTAGTACAGGTTTGAATGTACAACAGTTAGAGCGATTTTCGAATGGCCTTGGAAAAAGGTTTCAGTATTAAAGTTTTCGTTTTTTGTTTTACCAGCCAATCGATGACAGGATCAAAACATGCTGTCTTCCTTTTCCCACCAAAGAAAACCCTAATATGGAGAAGTCATTGTTCAATAGGCCAATCGTGTTGCAGTATGATGTCAAAGCGAAGTATTGGTTGATTTCTAGAAAGTTCTCGGGCATGAAGTTTTGTCACCCAAGCGATCACTTAACCAATTAAAAGCCAAGTGCATTTGTATCCGTTCAATAAACCAATTAATTCGCTCTATTTCTCTTTGTTTGTTGTTTCTGTTTTGTTTGTGCATTTCCATTTCAAGGTCATACTAAAATCACTCTATCCACAAGTGCTTGCTTGTGAAACCAAGGACATTCCAGCATCAGTAAATGAGACCCTGGGGACTTTTCCAAGTACCTCTAACTTCAAGAGACCTTTTGTAATCGATATTCTTAATTTGTATTTCAAACCACATGATGCCCTCAAGAGAATTTTTCTTTCTTTCCTTTCTGGTGAAAATCACTGGGAGAAATGTGAAAGGAGTGGAAAAAAGATGGCATGTGGCCTGAGATGGAAAACAAACAAACCAAGCATAAAGAGACAATTGGGTAGCCTGAGAAAACAAAGGACTTTCGCGACGCCACCACTGGTTTGCCCACAAAATGACAACTGAGAATCAAGTGCAGAAATTCCATACTGATGACGCTCCAATTCCTACAACTGGGTAGTGCTTCTGATTGGTCATGCCATGTGGGAAACCAGATCTGGGTAGCGTTGCATGATCAGTATGGAATTTCTGCACTCATTTCGCAACGTCATTTCACAGAGAAGCCAGTGGTGGCAGCATGAAATGTCAGCTGTTTACTCAGGCTAACAATTGGGAAATATAGAGTTGGCCTTGCATTTGGTTGCCATGACAGCCACTGATAATAGGAAACTTTCATGTTAAAACATTGTGTTCATTATGGCAGTCACATGCCCACCATCCAAGGTGTTTACAACTGGGTGTTAGATATTAATATAAATTTTTATGTTATGCATGCTCAGAGAGAAGATTATGATTCATTCCTGATCATCAATCAAGTGATATCAGGTCTGCGAAGTTCTACATGTATTCATCACTGCATGCAAATGAAGAAACTCCTCAGACCTCCAAAAACTCTTTCTTAAAACTCATCAACATTTCATGAGGTGAAAACAAAGGAGGCACAGGAGCAGTTTAAAAATCATATCCACTTATTACACACTCAGGTGTGGGATTGCAGAAAAACAGCTCAAGCTCATTTTCATCTTATCAAATAACAAAAGAATTACAGCACATTGTACTCACTATCTGTCTTCTCATTGGCTAACTGCCTACAGCTAATTTCGGAAATCAGTGTAACCTACAGATAAGTTACTTATCTGCTAGCAGATAACTGACTAATCAGTAGGTTGCGCGCAAAATAAATAATTTCCAATAACAATATCAATTCAGGTTCCTTGTGAAATTGAGACAGTGTGTTTGTCGTAATTTTCTTCAAAACAATGTAAACGTTTGTTGAAGAATAAATTATAGCACACTCATGACAAACACCCTCCCCTGATTTGGTCCTTTTGTTTATTTTAAGTAAATTTGTTATATTTGTTTTATAACAGCTTACGATTCATCAAAAATATATATACGTATACCAACACTATTTAACCATTGATTCAGTGTTAAGTAAAATCAGTAGTATGGGTGAACTCTTGTTATAACCTCCATAGCAAGAGCAAAAATAAGGGTTGCCAAAGGATAAGCAATGCATGTGAGGAAATTAAGCACCAGCCAGAAAGATGTCCATCTTCTTCACCTTTTGGGTGCCACTTTTCTTTACAATTAATATTTATTATTGTGTCTACTCAATGTACAAGCTACTCTTCTTACCATTCTGTGTTCGTGTCAAGTGATGCACTATTTGCTCTTTAGCATTTCTGATCATCTCTCCAAATTGCTCTGCTTGAAAGGTCTGAAACTGCTTTAGTTGATTAAGTTCAGCTCTTAACATCCTCATTTCCCCACGGAGTGTGGATGCTCGGATCTCAAGCGTCTTTCTCTCTTTCATGTTACCTTCAACAAAATAAAGCGTAGTATATGATTATTGTTAGTTGTTCTGGGACAAAAATAATGGCTACATATGCAAGAAGCAACTGCTGGTATTGATTCAATGTACAATTGATGTGAATAGGATTTTATAGTCAAGCCTGGTCAAGCATACTCTCCAGGATTCCATTAATGAATTTATTGTTCAAAAGGTGAATCCTTTCACTGTTGCTGCAACTAGTGTCAAATTCACATCTCCATTCATGCATGCATAATGACCAGTGAATTTTTACGATAACTTATCTGTATTTGGTGCAGTTGAAATTTCATTAAATGTGTAGTTCCAGAAAATATCCAGACCCCCACCACGGAGGGAATTGGAAATTCCAGGGGGGTGGGGGGGTCAGAGGCCCAGGAAATTCCAGAAGGGAGGGGGGTTGGACCATAAAATCACTTTCCAGGGGGGCAATATCATTTTGTTTTCGACCTGAGATCGAACATTGCTTCTTACCGACCTGATAGATCATTTTTAGGACATAAATAACTTGACATATATCACTTAAGATTGTTCCTTTTTTATCTTAACCAGGTTTCCTCTCTTCCAAAAGCGTTTTGGATGTAATTTCAAAGGAATTAGACCGACTACAATTCGTGTTATCGCATGCTCGTATATTTGGCCGCCATTACTCGTTACCAGTCTTCCCCAACACATCAACGCATGCAACACATCACGCAACACAACACGTTGCGTCAGTCGATCGATAGATCAGAAGAGTGGCTATTTTGCCTCACGAAGCACAAGCCATACATTGTAACCATTTTAGAATGAAGAGTTTTTATTCTCCTTTTCATTTTCCCTTAATTTTGTGGTTGAACGTGTGGCATGTTCATGATCGAATTCTCGCTGAAATAGTGTTGATTTCACCAAACATTTATACGGCCATCGCGCATCACGTCGCATCAGTCATCGAAAAACAGTAAATTGGACTTGGTTTCCCTTCAAGTATCTTCAAGATGCAGGGGGTATTCATTGTTATCATTTCAGAATTCAGAGTTTTTATTCTCCTCTTTGCTTTGCATTAATTTTGTGGTCGTAAGTTTGACTTGCTCTGCATTCCCGCACGAAATGGCATTAATTCTATCAACATTACGCCCATGAGACGAATAACAAATCTAAGCTTGCCCTGATTAAGGTAAATTCACAAATATAACCGACTTATTAACTTTCTCTGTTTCATTTAAAGTAAGAGATGGCCAAAAATTACAGATCAGGTTACTTTGTGCTGGTGTAGTGTGTTTTAATGTTGCGAGATCACTCAAATAAATGGAAACAGAAGCATGCAAGCTTCTGATGGAAACCGTTGGGTACTAACCATACGTTGCCTCATTCTTCTAGTTTAATAGTCTTTCTTCGTGAAAATGAACTTTTCCAGAGGGGTTGGGGGGTCTTTGTCACACTTGTGGAAATTCCGAAGGGGTGGGGGGTCATCAGTTCCCTGCAAAAATGGAAAATCCAGGGAGGTGGGGGGGTCCTAAGTGAAATTCCCTCCGTGGTGGGGGTCTGGATATTTTCTGGAACTACACAATGGACAAAATGATACTTTGAAGACATTTACATCAGAATTCATGATCACAAAATCTGAGCTTCATAACTACTTTGCATGTGAATTCACTGCTTATTGTGCACACATGTACAGGAATGCAGAGATGAAAACTACTACTACAACAGTACTAATTTCACATTTTGTCAAGGACAGGAACACAAGACAACAACTTTCCTTTTCTTTTCCTGAACTTTTTGATACAGTCCTTTAGAATTCAACTCCAGAAAAATTCACCAACATTTGACCAATTGTACGAAATGGAATAAGTGCGATAGACTTTGAGGAAGCGCAAATTCGCTCTTTAAGTGACGATTTTGTAGCCATCGCCGTTTATTTTTCAAGATTTATTCACCAACAAATCGTGGCTTGGACCAACAAAAACAACAATGATTGCATAGAAACGAATCAGAACCAGCTTTTCCAAATCAGACCAAACAATGCCCTCTACACAATCCAAACATCATAAAAAACAAACCTTCATATTTGACAGAGGCATGGCTTCCAGAAGTAGAGGAACTACTCGATGACAAAGGTGTTGGGCTGTCTGTTAATGATCGTTTTGGCTTTGATGACGGCAATGGAAGTGTTTGTGTGTGGTACTGCTGACTGATGTCTCGTTTAGCTCCTCTGGGAGAATCTCGTTGCAGTGTCTGACTATATTTCAAAGATGACTCTCTGGATACTGTATGACTAGATGCTCTGGGGGGAGGGGCGGGAATGTGTTTGGGTTTACCTGTGGAGTGGTGCAATAAAACTGAGCAACATAATCAAACTCTGCCTCATTAACAGATGACAATATGCACTATGCAGTAGACCATTGTATAAGATTTAAGCACAGACAGTCATGATGAAAAAGCATCGGATGTTTATCTAGGTACCATTACTTTCCAAAGAGCCAAAAAAAGTTACAGCAAATCTGCATTTGTAGGCTTTTGCTTTCCGTTGACCTTATGCTCAGAAATCACTGAAATAATGATTTAATTCATGACTTGGCAAACACTGATATTCAGTATTTAATTTTACATTCTTTCACTGCCCATCTGCTTAAAACCTGTGGGCAAGAGAAGTGATGATTCTGATCTCTACAGGACCTAATCTTTCTATTAATGATAGCAAGCAAAAGCAAAATTTGCAGTTTAAAGCAGAAGTCTCTTCCATGTTGTTACTACAACAGACAGCAGTGTACCTTCTACTGATGGAGTTGGGCTAACATCAGACAACAGGGACTCGTTTCCTGAATCGCTTCTGACCCGCGACCTAAACATCTGCAACTGAGTTGGTTCATTACCTTCTGCAGTGGGACCATGATCAATAAAACTGCCCTGAGAGCTGGACGGGCTTTCTTCTGTGCTTTTACTAGGTAAACTTTCATAGCTGCCTGTTTTGAGTGCATCTTGTAGCATGTTGGTAAGAGTGTCAAGTTGATCCTCGACTGGGTCACGAGACGGTCTGAAATGGAAGTGAGATATTTCAAGTTAGGTGTAATGATTAGCACATTTGGTTTGTGCATAGCCTTCTGCAAGAGAGATCCTGACTTCTGTTTGTTCGCAAAAACCCTAATACGCGAGGTAGGGGGGAATGTCATCAACCATCCAAGTTAAAGTTTTTGCTTGGATTTGCTGACCAATTCTTTTTGTTTAGGGAGACTTTTTTACTAATCAAGTTGCCAGCTTCAAAATTTTAGGCACCATGGCAACTAATATGGAGGGAACTTGAAACTTGAAGATTTTTGTCTACAATGGGGAAACTGGGAATCAACACTCAAAAATAATTATAAAATTACAACTCAGTTTAACAGCTAAGAAAGCGTCGACCTAAGAAATTTCTGAAAAATGGAGACTCTAAGATAGGGGGAGATTTTGGAGGTTTATTCTAGTATAGGGTCACAACATTAAGCCACACTAGCTAGGTCTGGTAACATCTTATTGAAGGCTTCCAGGGTCTCAGTGGCACCCAAACATTCCTATATAGTACCTCCCACGGGGCTCTAATATGATAATGATAGTAATAATAGTAATTTAAGTTATAAATAGTTACATCATCCTCTCTCCTTATGAAGCTTTTCAGGGATAATAAGAATCTTAACTGGTAGGGGGTGAGCCAGTTGATCATTTTACAAGCATGGCTGAGGTTATGAATGTGGGACAACCGAAAACAAATCCAGCTCAAGCGGTCATGGGGGGACTTGAATTCTGGGTCTCCAGAATACAAGTCTAGCACTCTAACCACTCGGCCATAAAAAGGTTAACAAAGAGTACAGGTTAAAGGTTTGTTTATAGTGGAAAGTGTACCTAGCTTATCCAGCTAGAGTTTACAGGCATTCCACTCAAATAATTAGAAACAAATAATGTCATGCTGCCTCAAAGTATTTTCACTTTGTGAAAACTATAAGATAAAACACCACAATATGTCAATACCTTCTTGGGTTTAACGTTGTACCAAGTCCAGGAAGTGGAACTTTCTTTTTGTCCATCAGGGACATTCCTTCCTGATCGGATGCTGTAGTGTGTGTTGCCGAATTTTCTTTTTCACCATTATTTACCACTCTTGTTACCGTTGTTATTCTTGGGCCTCCACTGGCTTGTCGTGTTACTGTGGTTGTGCGACTATACTTGATGTTGCCACCACCACTGTGAATGGCATTAGCAGGGGGGACAAAACTGTGGTTGGGGAGGGGTGTGCTTGTTACTTGAGCACCTGTGTGGACCGCTGTAGGGCTGCTTACAGGAAGTGAGACTGGGCCATTCTGGAATGGTCGGGACTCCAGGACCTTAAGGTGTGATTTGTTTGACAAGTCACTGAAAAAAAAAAGGAATAAGGCAGATAGTACTACAGAAAGACAAGGACAAAGCTTTAGAGAGGCTGTACCACTATGATATTGCTGTTTTAGGTCTTGAAATTCTTGGCTGAAGTCATTACTAAGTACAGAAAGTGCTCGTGTACATGGTTCAAGGACTTTTCAAGGACTAACATTATTTTTTCAAGGACTTCTTTTCCCCAATAACATGAAGTAGAGACCTTTAAGTGGAGGGGGGTTCACTTATTGCAAAACCCTCCTTCATTAAGGCACGGTTCCTAAGGTACTTCAAATAACAGAAAATGAAGTATGCCGGGAAGAAAACACTTTTCCTCATGCATGGTCACCAAGAAAATTTGTGTATTGCTGTGCATTCAATCATTCCTTTGCACAAAACATTATATTTTTAACAAACATTATTTTTATTCAAGGAGCTTTCAAAAATATTCAAGGACTTCTGTGGAAAATTCAAGGAATTTTTAAGGATATCGCACAATTTTTCATTTTTCAAGGACTTTTCAAGGCCTGTGTGAACCATGCTATATAGTAAGGAAAAGGGCCGTCACAAGGGCCAGGCACTGGAGATTTCCCCTTGCTACTATGAGCATGACCACAGGCTATTTACTTGTAAATGTCCTCAAAGCAGTTTTATCCATTCAAAGATTTTTCAATCAGACTTTAAATTTGATTTAAATTTGATTGGTTGCAGCAATTAATGAATGATGGATTTATCATTCAAATAAACAATTCATCAATGGAATCCTGGGGAGTACACTTGACTTGGCTAAACTGTAAAAACGGTACAAGGGAACAGATAATTACCCAACACTGTCCAGTTCATAAAAGACTCCACAGGAATTGTCCTTGATGTAGATCGTTTTACGGTTGTCTCCACTTCTCTTAACCTTGTCTGGGAATGTTTGCGCAAACAATGTTTGTACTTGTGACATGTCTTGCAGGCCTGTTGGTAACATAGCACGTTTGATCTCATCCCCATACTGTAAATATACGACCCCTGGAAAAAAGCGATAAAAAAATTGTTAAAAAAGAGAGCTATGTTGAAAAACTGGTTGTAAATAAGACTGAGTGAATTACTTGACATCATTATCACTGCACTTGACACAGAAAAGTTGACAACTGTGTCGCTAAGTTGAGTGAATGTGAGACTGGAGTTGACACCCGTCTCGACCCCTTCCCTACTTTAATCATGGAAATGATTGCAGAAAAATGCTTGTTATAAACATTGTGATCCAGGTCAATTTTAGAAGGAATGGGACGAAGTCATCAGAGCATAACAATGTAAATATTACATACAGACATTACATTATCACAGTATCTCACTGCCAATTTGTACTAACATGCTGATTTTTGGCAAGGAGGCTTGTTTTATCTTGTTTTTTTCTGTACACTAATGAACATTAACAGTTGTTACCTGGAGTTGAGTTAGAGTGTGGTACATGGTTCTCTTCTTTTCTTGGCATTGTTGGGTAAGTCCCTGGTTTGTCCAACAACAGCTCATATCTTTGCTGTTTGGGAGATGATGGTACAGGACGTGGTGGAATAGCTGGCTGGGGAAATATCAAAAAGAAAAAATAAAAGCGATAACTCAAAGGTAAACATGCCAAGGAACAAAAGTTCTTTAAAAAAAGAGAAATTGATACAAAAGCATTCAGAGAAATCAGTTCTGAGAGATTTCACCTGAGGCAGCATGGCATCTATTACAACATACAGTAAAAGGTGACAACAACCAGAAAGTGAAGAAAACATGTTATGCTTATCAGCAAAGACTGTGAATATAGTGTTACAATAAATTATTCTGTCAACCAGAGAAGAGACAACTTAAGTAGACCTTAAATAATTATTATTTGAAGAGAACATTATGGAAAAAGCTTTGTGATCAACTCTTTTGCACTGCTGAAAGATGATTATTAATTTTCTTTTCCTAATGTCTTCAAATCAACAAATGAAAAAAATTCAAGTTAAGCATTACCCTTTTAAGTTCAAATCAACCCCAAACAGAATTTCATTGTCAAACAGCTTTTTGTCAGTAGTGAAATCTAGTCCACAGATAAATGCTCATTCAACAATCTTGAGTTAATAATAATACAACTTAAGCGAAGAACCTACCCTAATCTTATACATCTCTATTGTTACTCTATATGCCATTACAGAGAAGTCAAATAGTCAACTGTTTCAGCAGCCTTTGCAGATTTCAAATTGAAATGTAGAAATTTGCATGTCACCATCACTAACTTATACCTTCCCATGCAGTGCAGAGCTTATCACACCATGGAATGGCCCATTCAGGGCAGCTATTTACCACTGTGAAATCCATAGAAGGTGTTCACATGCAAGAGATTACTTTCATCAGTCAAAATAAAAAACTGGGGTTTAAAATATTATTAACTCCATGCAAAACGAAGACACTCTGAAGTAAAAAAGCAAGATAAGGGAGAATTATAACTTTCAAGCAGCCATTCACTAATTTGCGATCATATTCTCAAATTCTCAATTTTTAAATTTTTTTGTGGAGCTTCTTTCCTGACCCTTGGACATAAATCTCAATATGTGGTTTATATGTGAGGGCCAGTTCTTTCCTGGGGTGCTGGTTTATCTTCTCCTATTTTTTAAATTCAGTTCTGTAATAGAAAAACCTGCATTAAAAAATTTGAGATTTCTAGGTTCCACACTATTTTTAAAGAAGGGTAACCCAAATTGGCAAAAGCTAAGAATCAAGAAAAATAATACCGGTAGCCACAGTGATGTAACTTAACCTGAGAATTAAAGGGATAAATTTCATTCACAGATTTTTGTCTTATGTCAACAAATGGATCAGAAATACTGATCTCCTCTTTACAATAATAAAATTACAAGAGCAAGTTCTTAATAATAAATCACCTACTTTATTTATTAACCAGTAGTAATTGTACCTTGAACCTAAACCTAAACATTTTCTGCATTTTACTTATAACAGCTAAAATAATGTTGACAAGGCTGGGGCTACATTTCTGGGACAAGGTTAAAATTCAAGTGCAATGGTAATGATTGAGAAAACTATACTTCAAAAGAGTAAGGAAGAGAAAATGTTTGGACTTGTTTTTTAAGGCAACCTAGAGTGTACTGCATTTTAAATTCTAAGTTATAGTTTTTGTTTAGCTGTGAGCAGACAAAATTCTTCTACTGTTATATTTAATTTGACCACAAGGACTATCATAGAAAAAAAGCTCAAGCCCATCACATAAAAAACATAATGCCTTAAGTCCTAAAATCTAGCAAATATTTATTTAGCCAGCTTTAAGGAAACCCCATATAGCGGCAGAGACTGCCGCCTTCTTTCCTTCTTAAATACTGATCCTTTTTTCCAGCCACCCATGGTAAATTTGGTTAGGGTTCCAAACAATATTACTTTCTAGTAAATATGCTACCAAAACATTGAATAAAGTGAGGCTATGTTATAGCAGAGTCTTGTCTAAAAGACAAAACAATATTTTATGGTAATGAGTAAAACAGAATATTTCTGCTGCTCTCATTTTTCCAGTGGCACCAAAAATAAAAGATTCCTTTAGTTACTACAGAAAATAACTAAATTCTTACTGGTGTATCCTCTTGGATTCCATTTGGTTTTTTTTCCATCTCTCCACCAGGTTTCAATCCAAACCGTTTCTTCACCATGGAGATAATCTCCTGCCGTGACAGTGTCTGCGTAGCATGAGTGTCCTGCTCGCTGGAATGACCCTGCTCTTGTTGTGACCTCTTCGCCTTCTCCACATCGTCCCCCATATCAGACCCTCCTGTGGTTCGCCTTCTTGGCCGACGGCCATGGCCTTTTGCTTCGGAGTCACTGACAGTAGTGGCTGTGTCTAGAACAGAAAAAGGTAATATCAAACAGTGATCATCTTGCAATTTATCCGTAACATGCACTTTGACTCAAGATAGGATTATAACTCAGGCTTGAAAAAAACTGTCAAGTGAATTATGACAAATGCACAGAGACCAAAGTCTAGGGAGCTATTGTAGATTGATGTAAAACTAAGAGTTTTTTTGTCCTCTTCTCGCAGTAACAATGGCAAAGCTATTTCTGAGGATGCCATGTGATGTGACATGTTTGATGCTTGATTCTTGAAAGCTTCTAAATAATACAAGTACTGAACAATAAAGAAACAGTTTTAATTGAAGTGATTAAAACTGCAAAAAAAATTATGATTCATTATTATTTCTTGTGATATTGTCTAGTAACCAATTAAGGAAAATTTGTTTTAAAATTATTTTTCACTAGGATGCTTTTAAACCTTTCATTTCAGGAAAGCAAACAAAAATCAATCAGACAGTGTGGCTATCATTAAATGTTTTGCTATCTATTTTGATCTTGTCAGAGTATTCGTTCAGTGTTAAATCTGAAAGTCAGTAAGTTGAGGAATGCTGCCCTCTTTAGAGACTGGAAATGTATACTGTGTTAATAGTTAATAAATAAAAAGTCAGAATTGGGAACAGTCTTACTATTACAACAAGTTTGAGGTCATTTATTATTGATTAAAACCTCATGCTTTCTTTTTTTCAAATGTTTAAAATCAATATAAAATGACTGATGGCATAAGGCATTAGCATTCTTTTAAATATTTTATGTCCAAACAACTTTTAATCTTAATCAGAAACATAAGCACAATGTATTTTTTTTCATTTTTTTTTTTATGAAAAAAAATTGAAAGCCTCTGAGCTGAAACTTCTCTCCATTGACTGAAGTCTCATTTTTGTCTCTTTCACCCAAAAAATGATGTGAAAGCATTCAACATCCTGTAACGAACATTTACATGTCCTTAAAAGTTTTTGTGGCTAAAATTCTAAGTGGGTGAAAAAAAAGAGAACTGCTGACCAAGATGTAATCGTTTAAGATATGTTTCCAAGATCAAGTTTTCACTTGGTAAAGAAAACATTCCAAGGCATATTACCACAGATTATTGCTTAGTGCAAAAATCAGGGGGTTACTCTTGGCAACTTCACATGAGACGTCTTGATAATTTATCAAAATAAAACTAAAAAAGATGAAAAGGATACCATTGGCTTCCTTGATGGTGAAAATATTCAGGAAAATTAAATGAATTTGAGAACAAAATTCTATAACTCATATTAACAAAATAGATGATGAGACTCTATGGCAGGAAGTAGCTTCACTCTTGGTATTAATAAATTTTTACAATGTGTGAGAATTTTTTATATTACTGTATTTTTATTTTTTTTTTACTACGGTATTTTTTTAAAACTTTTTTATCAGTGTTAAGCTCATTTGAGTACCTTTTAAATTTGTGCTGAAAGTATTTTAGTTCAGATTATTTAAACAACAAAGATACATATCCATGGTAGTACAAGCCCTTAAATTATTGTTCACACCAAAAGTAATTTTCCCTTCCTCAGCCAATTCAAAAAGTGATACTACTGTCATGTTATCCCTGATTTTTACAATTTTCCCAGGAGGTTTAAACAACAATAGATTCTACTAAATAAAAAACCTTAGACAGTCATTCAGCCATTATTTAATTCTCTTTGAAAACGTCTTAAGCAAAATAATATTCACAAAAAATAAAACAATATCAATAACATGTAATAACTTTCTAATGAATTACTGATCATCATCACCAAGTTGAGTGATCATTTTTCTGATCAGGGCTGTCACTAAGAGGCAGGGGCAGGGGATTTCCCCCGGCTACCATAAACGTGGCCCTCGGCTACTTTCATACGAAAACGGAAGAAAAATACAACCAAAAGAAATCCCTAGCTGTTTGATTCACTACCTACTCGTTGTATTTACCCCGCAACTTGAAAACAACCCCGCAACTTGAAATCTTGGTGACAGCCCTGAATGATGATTTGATTTTCCTTTCCTTGTTACACCTTAATACGGGAATCATCAATATTACCACTCAGTAACTGAATTAAACAGACACGGTGATTTTCCTCCACGATTTTCTGCAAAATGGTCCTTTATACAAACGATGGTCCCACCAGTGAGGTTTGATAAGTAGGTTATCAAAAAAATTAACTGCCAATTAGGTATCCAAACAACAGGTTTAAGAAACTGACAATAACATTAGAGACACAAGGCTATCAGTGCTGCTATCAGTGTTAAAAGTGATGCATGTAGTTGATTTCTTTTCAACGCAGTACATTATAGGAATAATTACATAAACTGGTGAAAAAGTTGTTAACCTTTACCCCTCTTAAATGCGGTCTACACAGGAAGTCTGAATGCATTTAACCTAAAGTCAAAAATTTTAATATGGAGAATCACCTTATCGTGAATATTATTAATAATTAGTCACTAATAATGGTTATTACTCAAATGGTAGTAGCTGAGAAGCCCTCAATTTTGCTTCTAAAATTAACTCCTAAATATCATGTCAAAACACATTTAGAAAGTACTCTCAAAAAGGTTTCAGTTGGATAATTGTGATCAGATCATAGGATTTCAAGAACTGACTGAAAAACTGGAACAAAATTTTTTATATCTCATCACTGATTCTAGGGGTGAAATGGTGAGTTATGACATGACATGTGGCCACCGTAGTAACCTTATGATTAGTTTAACAAATGATTGGGAAGGACGGTTTCTTTTTTTAACTCGCCTTGTTTTGTTATGCAGAACATTTGTCCCACTAGAGTTGAAATATATATGTACATCCTGTAGTAGTTCTTATCTTTCTTTAACAAAATTACCACACCACTAACAGAAGGAATGTGAGATAAGAAGAACAGGAAAAAGGAACAGCCATGAGGATTAGAGCAGAAAGCAAACAACTTCCTAATTACCCACTGTCAATTCATTCACGTACCATTGGTCTTCAATTTCATGTTTTTTGTAAATAATAATCCTCGCAAAATTTAATACCCATAGAGAAATTTCAAATCCGAGGGAAAAGATGATTAATTTAAAAAAAACAACATATACTTAATACAAGATATGTATCGACAACTACCAACATAGTATTAACTGATTTTACTTTAAACTCTATTCTATATCTTCTGTTGTGAAATATCATTAAATTCAGTGCAAAGATTTCACATATCAAGTAAGGAATTTAGCTATCACGTTCATCTGAATCACTTGATTTGCACAAAAAAAAATTAAATGCATTTTGCTTGTTCCAGTTTATCCACAAAACTTTAAAAGCAAAACACTTAACCTGCAAAATTTAATGCCCTCTTTCACTTTTTCTATATTTAAATTAAATTGAGAAAATAAAACCCTGTGAAATACTGTATCGCCAAAATCGTGAATATAAGTACACACGAAATTAAGTAGCAATGAGGTAACTAATCAAAATTAGTACACATTTTTGTCACAATGTCCCATAAGGCAACATGACCACTGATAACAAAAATTAATTCCACAAATTTAATAATAAGACGTTCCTACAGAAATTGTGAAGGTTGTACGATTGATCCACCCTATACAATTGATCTGGGTGGCCAGAGGCAAAGCAGGAATTAACTGTTTTATCAGCAGTGTACACTTTAAGTGGTTAGGGTCTCAACTTCTGACTTCTTCAGAGTAGTAGCTGGCACATGGCTCATAAATGATTACACACTATGAAAAGATGATAATAAAATTAAAATACATGGGGTGTCATAGGGGTCATCCATAGTTCCAGACAACATGGAATTTGAAGAGAAATGTGTACATTCTTTTTTGGAAAATCAGAATCTGCAAGGCATGCCCCTTTTTTTCACCCTCTTCTGGTGAGGAAATCTGGGGGCTGCCCCTGAAAATATTTAATTTTTGGCCCTGAAAAGAACATTTCAGGGAATTTGGCATAATCTGAAAAAGCCACCAGGGTGGCAAGTAGATTTCATATAATGTATGTTTGTTTTTTAATGTTTCAAAAGAGTTGAGAAACAAATGCAGTGTAAAAGAATTATTCTCTGTTAGTTGCCAGCACTTCTGTGACAACTAGACAGTGAGTTCTGCCTGTCACTGGAATTTCTGGAGAACCTTGAAATGATCACATTTCTAACAGAAGCGTAGAAAGAAATAACTACCACAAATTTTCTGCATAAGTAGCTTTGGTTGCTTTTATGGTGCCAGGGCTTCTTTTTACAGATACTAGAATTTATGAATGCTTTGAAGGCTGAATACACATTGATCAAGCCTTAGTTTTTTTAGTGTGATAAGGAAGTTCATTATATATCCTCTGAAAGATCACCAAAATATAACCTAGAAATCCCAAATACAAGAGCTGTTTTTAGCCAAATTAATTGATCCAGAAAACCCAACCTGCCCACTCAAAGTGAAATAAAAAATTTTCATAATATTAACTAAATGTGAATTGATAAATACAGTAATACTATTGGCAGTAACTCATTGTACATGATAATTCATTTAATGCTTGCTGTATGAAAATTGCCATGGAAAAAGGACACGCCATTGCCATGGTTAGGGTTCAACACAGCACCTAACTTCCTATTTATATTCAGGAATGGCTGTGCAGTTCAAACTATGAGCCTGAGTGTTTATTGCCATCTTAATACCATAAAAAGTTTAACATCATAACAAGATAACATTTACACAAACACTCCTAAATAAAGTCAATCAGGCTAAAGTAGTCAGGTGCACCACCAGATACAAGAACCCAAAAACTCAACAAGAAAAAGATTGGGTTGGGTATCCCCCAACAAAATTAATGCAGTCACACAAACCTCTGCTGCTTAGAGGTAAAAAATAAATAACATAAAACAAGATAAGATAAAGATAATAAGATAAAAAGTTGAAAGTGAAAGAGCTGAGATGAATACATTACAACTGTCAAAACCTTATATATACCTAACAACAATAGCGTCAATTAACACCATAATGGCTCCTGAATGCGCATTCATACCATTAGGAAATTATTTGCATTTTCTGTCACTGCTAATACTTTTAGCTTGGCCGAATGTAAAATTAATACATTTTCATGTATTTTCTTACATTTTAGTTGCTCCTATTTTTAGCAATCTAACTATCAGAATAAAACTAATGTAATGAGTCAAGTGACAGGTTCATGGTTGCTAATAACCTGGTGGTTTATCATTTTCAAAAAATTTCCTGAAATTCCAGTTAGAAAGTAAATAGAACAAGACTTTTCAGGTCGTAACAGTGGAAAAGTCTCCAGAAGTAACAGAGTGTCACTGTCTGAGAAGTTAGTCCTGTTTTGCTGGTCAGAACATTCTTCACAGAAATTCATGTTCCATTTCTTCAAACCCATCTTTGACTCCTGTTTCAGGCTTTCATGGTCAATTCAGAGCAACTATGACTGGTTTGTGGAAGTGGTAAAAAGTGATTCCTGAGCGAAATTTACCAATACTGAGTTTTGGTTACCAGTTTGCCCATTAAAAAAAATCAAAATAGGTCTAAAAATTGGCAAAAAAGGGTGCAGTGATGGCAAAAAACTAACAAAATGCAGCAGAGCAATGGTTTCCATGGCAATAATTGTCAAGTTTACCCAAAATAGAGAGAAACTTAGCCTCTGCTGATATCCTTTAGGATTGCAGATCATCTTTCTGTTCTTAAAATGTCTAAATTAAGCCTAGTGGCTGAAGTAACTCTACACACAATAGTTATCATGGCCCTTCTTTGCCTAAGAATACATCTGCTGCCTCTTGTCACTTCTAGATGGAAAAGCATGGACAAACTGAAAAAAATGAACTCTTATCTCCATACAAAGCCCTATGGTTAGGAATGATGACAGAGGCTAAAATGCTTACTAACCACAAAACACTAAAACAACCAAACAAGCTGGAAAAGATCAGAGACAATTTATAAACACACTGAGGTCTGTGTGTCACAACATTATAAACATCTCTTGAGCCAAAAAAAGCCACAGATGATTGTTCTTAAATATCACATACTAAGCAAAGTTGACAGATGTCATCAGTCCTTCCAATTCTGAGATAGTTTTGAAAGGGTCACAGACCTATACACTATTATGATGGTTGTGATCAAGGCTTTCATCTTGAAATACGTGACAGAAAACAATGCTTGGAAATTGCTTAGAGCACTAAGAAAATTCATTGATCTATGCAAGGACAATAACCAAGTTCTTGGAACATTGCTCTTCAGTTTCTTCATATTCACCTTCATATATTTACACAAATTGCTTGAAATGCAAAAAAAAACAACAACAACAAGTATGATATAACCGGGAAGACGTTGGTATAATATAACAAAATAAACAGATTCGATTTTCAATCAAGGATGAGAAAAAATTAAAATTAAGATTTGTGGCTACTTATGTGTATACCTCAGACAAAAAATCACATGAAGAATCAGTCCTTTTCCGTGTCTACTTTGCAGTATATTGCAACCACAAAAAAGTGGAATTTTAAATTCCACTTTTTGAGAATTCTGGAAATGACCTCAATCAAATTTGTTTCAATAAAGAGAGAAACCTTAACTTACTGGTAAGACGTGATAAAAAATTTTGTGAAAAATTAATACATGCTAACCCATTGTTTTATAAAGAAAGACAAAATCAGTGCTTTGGAAATATAAAGAAAGCGTATGCTCCCCTGTGGCGATAGTTGTTTTTACTTGTACAAGATTTCTATCGTTTTCTGACAAAAGAAGGTGCCTAAATTCAATTATGAGTTGAAACAAACATGAAACTTGCAACCTAATGCACGCGGTTTGTTCCAAACAGGTAAACTACCTTTACCATTGACTCGTGGGTGTAAAAAAGCTAGCAAAAAGATCATAAATCAGTCTACATCTGTCCACACTTTAGAACCACTAAAGTCCCGAGAGAATCATATTTGCACTTCCTTCTCCAACAGCGATTGCAGCCCAGACAAGAATCAAGAATGAAACATATAATTATCAGGATAAAATTCAAAGAATTTGCAATTAAGTTGGTTATCGAATTGAATTCGCTTCATCGAGTGACTAAGGACCCAAAACGAAAAATTTCTAACCACAATAGTGATCCAAATGTAAGTCACACTTCGCCACAGCGCTTTCAACAATCAACCACGTATCGATATGATTCCGTCAAATTCTCTTTTCCAAAAACCTGTCTTCTCGAAGCGGCTGGTTTATAAAAAGACTTTGAATAACATCTATGTAAAAACAACTAGCCTCCCAAAATTTTCAAAACAAAACAACAGCCATAAGAAATTGAAAAGACTTGAACACGATGTGTGCGTGAAATTTACATCAATGGCGGCCTCATCAACGGCACGACAATACAAAAATCAAGGTATTGATCGAACGCAACTGCATATTCTGAACGAGAATTGTTTTGTATTCCTTAAATATGCAAATATAAAAGCTGATGGTTTTTTACAGGCGAAATATAATGTTACTTTTCGGATTATATTGCAATCAAAATCTATTGACAAAATATTTGTAAGCTTAAGTCTTATGTTGAAATGCGAAGAATGGTCTGGGTAAAGCGATTTCATGCGATAACGTAATTTGGAAAGTTTTGAGGTAGAACGTACTTATACAGTAAATACGCTTTAGCTTTAGTCTAGCCATGAGTAAATAAAACCTTATTCCAATGAAACAGCAATTTTCAACGTTAGATTTTGGTGACCATTGTGTTGAAAGGAGGACTTAGATTAAAGAGACCATACTCATGGTTAAACAACTGCCAAACTACTACAGGTAGAAACGAATCTTTTACGCATCTCAACTATTGAAATCGAAAACTAAGCTATATCAAGTTTGACCTCAGAAACATCAAATAAACAACGCCATCCACAAAAATATAAGCTTAATATATCCCGCTTAGGAAGCTTTATGAAATATTTCATGAACATGCAAGATTACACTTGTATTTTTTGACGTTTTTATGAGCTTAAGACATCGAAAATTGATAATCGAACACTTTTAATTGCATCCTTATGAACAGAGAGCGAAATTGGAACGATCTTTTTGGCGCGAGAATCATACCACTGAATATTACTTACAGAACACCACTAGCGTGAGTTACTCAACATAAACAGCTGCCACCAAACGTCGTTTCCTCGTTCACTTAAAAATAATTACGTGAGATGAAGTTCGATGCATGTCACTTACATTTTTGCCTTTTAGTGTAGCGTACAAGGAACGTCTGGCTATCTCCCATCACTTGAGAACGTCCACATCACCCCGGCGTCTTTTGGGCAGCCATTTTCAAAACTAATGGGTCGCGCGGGCTATCAACCGCCGCGCAATGAGAGAACTGAGAATTGTGTTACAGCACTGGACACACGCTTGGCTGCAATATTTATGCACGGCTCATGTGGTCAAACAAATCAATCTATGCAACGAACAATTTAAACCAAACTTGCCTAGTGGCCTGGTATTGTCTTCGTGATATCTTAATCTGATAAAAAAAACTCTCGCGGCAGTAGTTGCCGTGGAACAAAAACATGCATTTTGGATGCGCAGAAATAAACATGAAATTGACAACTCGTCCAAGGCGTTAAATATTAAAGCCAATTAACGGGTATTATTTATATCACCTAGGGTATTGCTGATCACGTCAAAAAGACCAGCGCAAGTCCTATATAAAAGACGAACATTAAAATTATGGTGCTTTCGCTTACGAGCCGCTACATTTGCACTGAAGTAACAATTCTTGACCTCCGATGGGTCACTAAGGTGACGCTTTTTAACGCAAGACAAACGACATTGTGGCTTCTGTACCGCAAAACTAAATTTTCAAGAGGGAGGAAAAAGATTTACGTGCTTGCATTGTTTAATCTGTTCTGTGAAAACACTGGACCAACAAAGGACGTTGGAAGATACTGACGATAGCATTGTTCTCTTGCACCTCCTCCAAGCACAGTTTTATTCTTTCGTGTTTACGGTATCTTTAGATCTGTTTAGCTCCGTGGTCACTGAACTCAAGAAGCTTATAAGCTTTTAATAACAGTTAAGCCACGCTGCACTCGAAAAAAAAACTTCACTCGCTATGCTTGGCTACGCAAAACGCGCGCGATTTACTTTGCACGCGCGGATCTGCTCTTTACATGACAGATAAAACTCTGCAGAGAAATTGTTTGGTTAGGAGAAAAACCTCGAGTATTAGCCACTCGATTTATGACAGTTGAACATTTTAAGAGAAGGGGACAGATACGTTTGCCACGAAAAACAGATATATTTTGTTTGGTACGCAATTCATTAACTCGGTGTCACACTCTTTGTTCAAATTGACCGCATTCCAGTGATCTTGCCAGACAAGTCACATTGATGAATAACTTTTATTATAAATTTAGTACGTGACGAGAAAATCGAACGGAATATTTTTGGATTTAGAAACCAAATCTGAAAATCTAAAATAATATAGACAAAGACCCAATGCTCCAAAAGGCGACGATTTTTATTGCCTAGGGCGTTCTCATTTTCTATCATTAAACATCCGTTGTGAACTAAAATACGAATGGTTCAAGAGAAACAGAACTGAACCACAACAATTAACATTATTATAAACTGTAACGCTTGAAAAGAGCTAAACTGGAGTTTAAATAGTAATGTGACTCGGAATATCTTCTCATTGATTCTGGGCAAGGGTAGGAAAAAGAAAGATTTTAAAAATTCTTAAGCGTAAGCTCAGTTGTAAACTTCCCATTTCAAAGCTGCCAAACCTACCGTCTCTGGCGTCCTTCGTCGGATTCCATTTCTGTTTTTCTCTGCCTGAAAATGAGCGAGCTCTTTTAACTTTCACTCCACCAAACAGCTTTCCCCTGAGTCCTAGAGAAGAACAATTGGTTTGAGTATAAGTTGAGACCCAAACATACCACTGAGATGAAAACAGAGGCACGCTTTAACTCAACGGGATCTGCTTTCTTCGCGACAATTAGGAAAGTTTCAAAGGAAGAGAAACATTAGAATGGTGAGCATCTGTTTGTACCTGAGCTCATTTTTGTCGGCTTGAGCTCAAAAGGCCAGTGTAATTGCAGTTGAGTAAACTAAGCCACATCAATGATGAGCTCCAATTAGTGCTGATGCCGCATCACGCGCGAAAAAATAGAGCTGGGCGAAACGAACACGCAAAACGCTCACTACGTACAGCGCTGAGTGACACTGAATCAAAGATTTCAAAACAATTCCGACACGCTTCGACAGAAGTTGAAGAAAAGCATCCACATAATGCCGAAGCTGATTGGTTTAAAGAAATAAATTGTTCTACGAGACTACGACGGAAAAAACTGTGACAGGTTTGACAGTGTAATTGAGCGCCGGCAGACATTTCAAAGTGATATCAGTATATCTCGCATTTGCGGCTCGGTGGATATTTTCTTAAAAGCTGCGGTTGAAGAAAAAAAACTCAAACACAAGAGTCAGGCTTTTGTCTAAGAGGAGTTTTTCATTTGATCCATTTAACAGATCTCTCTATCTTAATTTTAAGGACACTAAATTTATGACCCACTTGCGCCCGGCCAGGTACGTACAACCGCCTTGGGGTTAAGACGTAAAAGCGAGAGCTTTGATGGATGAAATGATTTAGTGACTGGCCATATAAATAGTACATCAGTCACACAAATAAAAACACTCTACCAAATTCACCCTCTTTTTTCTCTCTCTATCGAAAGATTAAATTGGGATTTAGATTAGAAGCGGTCAAGAACCAGCATGGCCGTAATCTCATGTCCATAAAAAAGAGTTATCTTTTCGCGTGCGTATACCAAAAAAAATATTGTTTTTTTACTATATAAGGAACTTTCCGCTCTCTGATAACTTCACGGGAAACATTAAAAGGAAACGTATCAACTTTCTGGGCGTAGTCTGTTTTAATTCAAAGCGAACCCTATTGCAGTATTTTAGCTGTTGCCCACGCAAACATGGCATGACCTTGAATTGTTACGAGCGCTGCAGTGCAAACACAAACTTACAAGAAAAACATCTAAATTAACAACAACAACACAATCTTTCTTCTTGAAATTAGAGAATGCTAATCAAGTTTTGCCAGTTCTGGCTTGATGCACTTGTCAGGCCGATTGAGTTATAATTGACTTCTATGAGAGCTACAACAAACACACTCTTTCCTTCCGTCATATTTAATTGCGTGGTTTTCGATCTTGGGTCGATCTTTCACCACAAACATAAGGTCACTTTTGACACAAATCTCCACTTCAACAATTTTTGGGAGACAAAGCACTTTTGAAAACCATGTATTAAACTAAACAATAACTTGCTTGAAAGCTCTTTCTAAAGCAGACGTACAAAATGCATTTAAAAATTCATTTAATACGAGAGAAGTTGTACTTTTAAAGTTTTTGGCCCGAAGCTATAGCCAACTTAAATTAATATAGTTAACGCATAAAAGACTGAAAGTTCTTTAATAATGACTCTTCAATTATATTTTTTGAAACAATTAACTTTTGTTGACAAACTCCTGCTGACACTAAAATCCGACACGATTTTGTTTCCCATTCACAACATTTTATAAAGTACCCCGAAAAGTTTGCTAAAAAGCACCGGGTTAAGAATGAGCACTGCACTTTGTCCATCGCAACTAAATACAAACCAAACAAATCTCGAAGCCCAAACAAGAGTCGGGGGGTAAAAAGAATAAGGAAGTAAAAAACGCGGGAAAACATGTCACAGGTGCGTGGCAAAGGCGGGAACATACAGAGTCACCAGTGAAAAACCCAAAAAAACCGTCAAAACGCTGTAAATATATATCAGTGATGGAAAACGAGGGAACTATGTCACTGGTGGCTGGTAAACATGTCCTTAGAAGCAAACACCAGGAAAAATAGATCACTGATCAGCTGTTGGCCAAACGTAAACTCAGTGGTTACACTGGTTATCGCGGGAGAATTCACGTCACTAGTAGAAAACGCGGGAAACATGATTACAGCGCGCGGGAAAAGATTTCGTGGAAAGAACTAGTACTGTGTCCTGTGTACGTAAAAAACTACAGTTGTGATAGAGACCAGTTTTATTGACCAGTTTATTAAGTCAATGGAAGGCTAACGCATTCACACGTTTAACTGCTGTGCCGGTAACACAAAGCGGACGAAAATAACGTGACGACCGAAAGGTGATTTCATGGTTTTGCTTTGCATGTACCCATTACCAAAAAGGTTTCACTAAGATTGGTTTAAAAACAACTCTACAATACGAAAGCAGTCCTAAAAAACCATTGCTTAAAATGATGCCATGCAAATGATAGAAGCATTTTCTTTTGTTCGACCAAGGCTGAAAACAAACAAACAACAAAATAACAAGCAAACAAGAAATTCTACTGTCTGCGACTCGGCGCACCTGCTTTTTTGCTGTAGTTGGTTATCGCAGCTTTTTTTATAGGGTGCTGGTGGATTCATTTACAGTCTTTGCGTATAGCTATATGAGACAGCTCGAGCTTATCCGCCTAAACGCCTGTGCTGAGGCAATTTAAATGAATCCGCCTTAAATGTAGACTACGAGTAATCCCCATTTTTCCTCAGGGATGGTAGAGCGAGCGAAACGCGAGCGCTCGTGAAAATAATCTCACGCCTTTCTCGCGTGGGGTGATTTCACGCGCGCTCGCTTTTCCTCGCTCTACTATCCCTGGGGGAACATGGGGATTACTCGTAGTCTACCTTAAATGTTGCAGTACTTTTTTGACATGCTGCTTCGATTATTTCGTAGACGGTAGACAAAACTGAACTTCAATCTGACTGGCGTATTTTTATTTTCCTGATGACGTGATAACTGCCTCCATTGTCAACACTTAATTTGAGTTATTTAAAAATCTCATTCTTCCTAAAGGTAGAGACGTTTATTTATGGAAACAAAAGAGGAAAGAGTCACTCGACAAGAAGGACTCCTCCACAATCATAAACAAGAGATACCTGTCGAAACTTTGTGTCATCGCACCTTCGGCGAAAGAGAATCCTTTCGTATATATATACTAGCTCCAGTAGGATTAGTAATGCAGGTATCAATGTTTGGACGGAGGGGGTGGGGAGGGGGGATAAGAGTCTAGGTGCGGCTTTTGAATTTTGTGCTCAAATTCCCGACCCTTGGGACTGGAAAATGGTTTTCTGGGGATAACAAAACCGTGTACAAAACACTGTACAACAAACTGTATACCCTAAGTTCACGGCGCACAACGTACAAGCAAAACTCAAAGCAAACTGGGGGTCATGAGTAGCGAAACTACTGCGAGGAAATAATGACTCTGATTGGTTAAAGAGGTAACATAGTTTTTTGCCAATCATAGCTTAAGTGTTAAACTTGTAAAAGCGCGGGAAAGTATGTGACGGATGCCAAGTGCGGAAAAATGGGTTACGGTCTGATTAGCCAAGGGCTGATATCTTATTTGTGGTTCAGTGGTCCGACATGTGACTTTTCAGACAACCATTCGGCACCAAATTTTCTACGGAAGGCAATTTTTGCAAATTTTACGCGAGGACTTTATGCACGCGAAAATTACGTGCTTTACTGAAAATTGGGGAAGCTAACACAAAAAAAGTAAAATTTCAGTCCTTTCTGTTTTCAATACGGAATTTCAGTTTAACTATACTGAACAACATAACGACCTGTCATTTGAATTTAAAACTTGAATAGATAGATGACGAACAGTTTTTACAGTCCCGAAGATTAATTTGATAGCGTGAACATTTTCTACACAAGGAGGCTACTGTATTTCCTACCAAAAGAAAATGAACAAAAAAACCCCGGTTCATTCAAGTGAAGTACTAGAGGATATTGGACAGGATCTGATATTAACCAATATCCGCGATAAATTGTTATTTAGCATCAAACTCTTTTACTCTTGGGACAGGATACGACAAGTTTGAAATCTGTATTTAAATTCACGGAAAACGACATTCATGGTCTCAGCGAAAATCAAACAATAGGTCCATCTTTCGCGAAATTAAACTCCTATGAAAATTTAGTACGCGATAAGGTAAGGACCGGCAAGCATTTAGCCTGCGAGCAGGTTAGTACAGGGAAAATTTTGTGGCTCCGCCGCCAAATCATCCTCACAGGCTAGTAGGCATTGTCGGGAAGAACTGTCCCGTGTCACAAGAAAGGTGAATGGACAACTGCATGATCCATTAGATACTGCTGTGTAATCATCTCTGTCATAGGGTAAAATAAATTATGGTACTTAGAAAAGTGCCCAAGGCAGCAGTTTGACGCTAAAAAGCAAAAATAGCGGAACAAAAATATGCACTCTAGGCAATTTATCATCGACAACTTTAAGTTTGACAAGAATGGCCCGGGATAAACTGGCTCGTGTCACAAGAAAGTTGAATGGACAACTGATCCATTAGCTACTGCTGTGTATTCATCTCTGTCATGATAAAATGAATTATGGTACTTAGAAAAGTGCCCAAGACAGGTATAAGCAGTTTGATGCACAAAAGCAAGGATAGCGGAACAAAAATATGCACTATTGGTAATTTATCGCCGACAACTAAGTTTGACAGGAATGACAAAGTATGCCATGCGGCACGAAAGAAAAGTATGTAGATGTTGAATTGAATAGGTTTATTTTCTCGCCCCAGTTTGTTTAACTTGTATACTAATGAAACAAACGTAAACAAAAGAATTGGGGAGCAAAAATAGAGAAAAAGTCACTTAATATACCGCACAGTTGACAGCACCGGCGGACGAGGAAACTTATTTAACTCGTGGTTTTTTCGTATTAAAGTTTTATTACAATAATTCACTGAAATGAAACAAAAAGCTTCTTTCATAAATTAACACTAACATTCCCAAAACTGTGTCAGACTCAGAACTTATAAACCTGTCGCCTTCTTCGACAGTCACTCTTCCGATCTGTGTACATGAAATCACGTATCAAAAACTGCTTTAAAAACCTCTAAATACTTTAATTACACACGTGAGCTTCGACCGGCCGTTTTAAGACTCGCTTTATGCCATCAACGTTTAAGTTTTCTTCTCAAATGCCTAAAGCATCAGCTTATTTCGCCCATAGCCCAGTCCTCAAAATATTCATCATTTGACAGCTATCTAGGGAGCTTGATAATAAACTTTTTGGAAACAACAGCATAGTTCAAAGGAATACTTTGACATGGCATTTAGCAGCCGAGAAAAAAGTCACTGAATAAGTTCATTTTCAGCAAAAGGGCAATATAAGCGAGGAAATATTCCCGAAACTGGACTATGCAGCGGTGAGGACAAAACCGGTTCAAATGCAAAACTATTTTGAGCTATATACGACAATTTCTCTAACTTACCCGCCTTTGACGAACAAGATCTCTTCACTCGGATCTTCCAACGAGGTGTTGGCATCACAAAAAGATTAAATCACTGTTCAACGTTGTGATTGTCGAGTTAAATATTTTACAAAATTTCTCCCAAAATGCAAGAGACAGTATTATGCAACTTGGCCAGTTTAGACGGTCGTAAATCTTGACAAACTACGTGCTTGAAAATGAAATGATGCATGGAACAAAAGAAAGAGTGGGAGTAGTCTCATTAAACAAGAACAATACGCAAAATTACCGGAAAATACAAAGCATAGATATCGTGAATTTCACCGCAAAGAGGAAGCCGTTGTCATAAAGGGGTTTATTTTGGTTGACTGAGAGGTAATCGTTTGCGACAGAGAGACGGGAGCGGTGACCCGTTTTTCCACCGGAAAAGGATCTGCTAGGTACACGGGTTCTTGAAAGCGACTTTATCGTCACGGAGAAACATCTATGTGATTTGATTTAGGTTAACACTTTAAGGAACCAGTCTTAAGATCCACGGAAATTCTCAGATATTTGTTTTAAGCTCAAACAAAATTCGTAAAAGGGTAATAAGCAATTATTCCTCGAGCCCGAATGGGCTAATGACTCAGAGGGCATGAGGGCGGGAGGAATAATTGTTTTAGTAAAATCCAACTAGTTGGTAAAAAAATATCGAGACAAAACAACTTTAGCTAGTTAAAGCTAGACTTTAATCCTTTTTTGCCGCCAAAAAGCCGGCGCTTTGCGCTACTAGTGGGCTATAACATATAGCCTAGTAGTAGTTCAACCAATCAGAACGCATGATAGACAACTAGTTGGATTTTATCTTCAAACTCCTCCGTGCACGTTTAGCCAGGGTTTAGGGAGCATAAGCAACAAAGATGGCGGCACGGCTACGAAAACGTCTCTTAAAAATATGTTTTGGCGCTGCTTTAAAGTTTATCGCGCTTTTTCCATCTCTTTCATTTCGTCAAATGTTGGCGAATTTTTCTGGAGTTGAACTCTAAAGGCCTTTATCATAGTTCAGGAAAAGAAAAAGAGCGTGGTTGTCTTGTGTTCACAAAACGGGAAGTTAGGCAGTTTCACGTACTCGCACTGGTGCAACGACGGCAAAGAAATGTGCAAAAAGCGTGATAAACAAGCACAGTTGTCTGTTGTTTTGCCTCTCTAAGCCTACTGCTTTTTTACGGTTCTCGTTTCCGTCGTCTTCATCGTTGCTTGAGCTTTCTCCTCATGGAAGGATCCGTGGAAAATTCTATGAAGTGATCATTCAAATCAAACGTCTTCCGCTACAGGACTTCCAAATGGTACTGTTTGTTTTTTTCGGTTTAATTCGAACATGGTTGATTATAATAGAATCGGGGCGAAGGTTAACACGATCAGTTGAACCATCTGGTTTGTAAGGAAGTACCGATCCTATTAAATTTCGGGTCGTCTTAATCGTCCTCTACTTCGACGATGACTTGCTCACATACCACAAACTAAAACAAGCTTAAGCCTTGGCCAAACGTAGAACTTTTCATGAGAAGAACCAAACGCTGACTTGAGTCGACCTATAAATTAAGTTAAGATCGAACTTATAGGACACGTCGAACCAATAAACTGAATCCGTCGACTAAATCGCAATTTTAGCCCAACGAGGCTAAATAGAAACATTACCAAAAAACGAAAACGTTCAAGTTTGTATTGGACGAACACTCAGTCTCCACAAACTCTCCACATTTGGGCAGAGTTCCCAGCCGTCGCCGCGAGAAAAGTGAAAAGACAAAAACTAGATTTTTTCAGGGCTCCTGATTTTTTAATGGTGATAAAGGCACTCTAAACAAATAATAACCCAACTCTCGACCCTGCCCGCCCTTTGCCTTAAAAAACAAAACAAAACGTCGAGTGAATTTATTGACGCTTCATAAGTTGCGTCTTCACTGGGATGATCTTCTCTACCTTAACAACAAAACAAACGCTAACAAAAACCTGAAAACGTTAAGAAGCTATGTTTAAAATAGTATAGAAGAGTTGTCTACGGTGTGAGCACCGTAATTTTTAGGGAGTTATTCTAACTGCAAAAATGTAGTAAAAATTTTAGGCACAGGATAACCCCTTTAACTACTAATTTAACTCCGAATTTGGGGTCATTCTTACTCCTGAAAAAGAGTTCTTTTTACTCCCAGTCTGGAGTTAAAATAACTCCGAAACGAGGTTATTTTTACTCCTTACATGGGTTGTTTCTACTCTTTTTGGAGTTAATTTAACTCTGAAAGTGGAGTAAAAATTTTAGGTACAGGATAACTCCTTTTTGGGCGTTATTTTAACCCTCAATATCTGGGGTCACTTTTACTCCTGAAAAAGAGTTCTTGAAACTCCTTTTAAATTTTTGGAGTTAAAATAACTCCTCAAAAAAAAACTCCACTGTAAGGAGTTAAATTAGCCCCACTAGAGGAGTTATTATAACTCCTTGAAAATTACTGTGAGAGGTCTAACGCGTGGAATTTCAACAAGGAATTTTCAGAGGCCACATCCGTCTCTTTTTCACTAAGGGCTAGGGAAGTTTTCTTTACGTGACACAGGAAACTTTTATCTCGGAAGACCAGGTAAACACAATCGATCACGTTTGTTGAACATGCAGTTTTGAGGTGCCAGTTACTGTAGTAAAACAGTAAAAACAACTATTCAAACTAAAAAAATTTCCATTAAAAACGACCATTGCGTTTTAACGGAAAGAACAGCTCATATAAAATTTTAATATTATTTACGCCGACATAGAATCCTATTCAGACATTTAATTAAACTAGCTATACCATGAGCCGGAAAGGCGTGTTTCCATCCCTTTAAGTTATTTGTTTTCTTTTGTTACTAAACAAAAAACATTGTCCACGAGCTAAACTCGCAGCCACACATCACACGATCTACAGTAACCTGCGCGCGATCAGGTGATCTGTTTTTTAAGAGGGAGCGTGAAAGTCGCCTCCCAAAGAAAACTAAAAGAAGAACAGCTTGATCGCAGGTTTGATCTACACTGCTTGATGCTCATTAAAACTTTCCTGTCGAGACAGCAAACATACGACCTCTTCAGTGATTTTTTTGAAAGTAACGTTTCCATTGCTTACAGACTTAGTCAAATATTATTTTAACTTCGATCTCCAAAAACAAAAAAATACAACCTAAAGGAAATTACTTCTGACCTTGTCAGAACAGTTAATAAGACTGTTTACTGGGATTGTAATGCGAAAACAAGACATTTAAGGAACACCTTTTCCGTTTCAAGTAGTGCTGGGTTCTTGATAAATCAGAAAAGATCACATTGCGGAAGCCGATGATCGCAATCTAACCGGTCTGTCGTCCGCTTTTAATATGGCAAAATAAGGTAGCTAGAAAAATGTTAGAGATGTAACCAAAATGAAAAATAGAAAGGATAAAAAAAATTGATTATGTAGCTTGCGTGACAGGCGTTCGAAAGGGAGGGGGTGGGCGGAAGTAAAATTCTAACCAGCGTAGAAAGTACCCCAGGCACAACAATTCCGCCAGCTACGCAAGTAAAATTCTGGAGTAATGTAATCTAAGACTGCAGTGGACCCAAAATTGAGAAGAGAAATGGTCTACGTGTTTCTTTACGCGCCTAAAACAGCATGTTACAATTGTTTTGTTTTGTTCAACCGCTTAGCTGTCATATTGATGACAGATCTCCGCAGGACTGGGTTCTTGGCTGAGCTGGATTAAAACATTGACATATTTTCAACCTTACTCACAGTCGCTTCTTCTCTAGCAAAAAAAGTTTCTTCGATCTTTTAGCCAGAGAATTAAGGCTTCGATACATTAAACACAGCCAGAGAGAAAGATTTCAGTATTCGGTAAACAATTCAAAGCAAATTTTCAGCAGATTCAAAATATGCGTAGTAGGCCAGGTAACGTAATTTTTACTCGTCAAAGATATTAAAAGGAGTTTCTGCCGTCAAGAATACAATTTTATGATTCTTTTAATTTCCAAGCGACTGAAAGTGAGCTTTAAAAGTTACATAATCTTTTGTTAGCCAGTCCGACAGCACACCGTGCTTTTATGCGTGTTTTGATGCACACAGTTGGTCAAGCTCTGTCTTCTACCTGTGTGAAACTTCTTTTGCTGAAAATTACATGCAAGGCACAATATTCTCTAAGAGAAATAAACCTTTCTAAGGATCTTCCCGATCTCAAAAAGAAGTAATGTTGTTGAGCTGCTTCCTTACGATGCCTGTTTTTACGAAGGACCTTTAAAAATGTTTGCATTTCACGGTTGAAAGTCATGAATATGAAAGTCCTTTTAAAGAAATTTGGTATCACAGCGTACAAAAGCTTCACAGCCTTTATTAAGATAGTTTTAAAACAGACTGTTAATTAATTTTGAAGTCACAGGAGCAAGGTAAACAAACGTATGCACTTAATTGCTAATGACAAGCGTCAGTTAATGATATGCAGGAAAAATACTTTAATAATTCTTAGAACTAGAAACAATTTTTGGTCTCAGTGGGTTTACAAGTACTTTAATACATCACGTCGTGTTTCGCTGCATCACAAAGAATGTTTCCTCATTTGCATCTCAAAACTCAAAACTAGACAAACATGAGTGAAGCCTCAGTGAAAAACATCCGGCAGGCGCTTTAATGAAAACGCTGAGAGACCTTCTAAACTTACGTCAATACCTTTTGAAGCAAAACACTTCTGTTTTGTTGGCGAAAAGACAGAGAAAGCATGATTAGAAAGAGATGGAAAAGAGCAAACACGAAATGGTTTGTTAATCCTTTTATTCCACAAATGGGCAAACATAATTAAGACAGGCTTTGTTAACCGAGTACCCAAGAGACTTGATGTATAAAGTGACGAAGATTTCGTTCATGATACAAACAGTAATTACAAATAAAAACTTGAAATCTGTGCACGAAACAGTCAATATTTGACATGAGTTCATAGCAACTGACAAGTAAATGAATATCCGCACGCTTTTTCCTGGTGAAAATTGAACCTTGTTATGAAGTTTCCGTGTTATAAAGCAACTAGCTAGCACGAGCACCTAATTGCTATGTTGAAATATACATATGTTTGACTTCATTCCACAGACAAAGCTAAACAAAAAATGTTGCATAGTAGATGAAACTTATGACTTAAGACCACAAAATATTTTACTCTCAATTCTATTGCAATCTGAGCTAAGTGAACTCTGTGCGTGGTTCTCCATCCCGGCCGTTTTATCTCAGTGAAGCTGTTTTGGTGTACAGTATTGCACACTGGACAACTCGACACTGCATATGCTCTTTAGTGAAAAGCCCTTCTTTTATAGGGATAAACAAGAACGAAAGCTCTTAGGTATTACAAGAAAAGCGAAATCTTCCATAAGGAAAGCTTGGCCCATATCTATGACGACAAAATCGACCCGAACAAGGCCGGCCGGCAAACACATGCAGCCGAAATTGGATGCAAGCCAATGCAGCTCGCCTTTTTCCGATTTTATTCGTCAGAATACTTCAGTTAAAAGTCCCAAGTCTATACAGGTTGAATGAAGCTTGTTTCAAGCGGCATGATAAAGCATACTGACGCTTTCCACATTTACGTAATGTGAACTGAGGTAAGCTCAAGTTTCTAGTAAAAGAATGCGTGAACTGCACCTCGCATAGAGCGTATTTACTTTGTGTAATTAACACTATACAAGCTTACCTCTGCTAAAGCTGTTCTTTCTCTTTACTTCGCCGTGGATACAGGCATTTCTAGGCATGGTAAAATCGTCGTAAGAACGACGCCGACGACTCGGTGAGCTGAAGCTATTCATCTGTTTAAAATACGCGCCATGAAGGCCGCCATCTTTGATAATGAGATGCCTACCCAACATTCCGCACGACCCCACAAGGTCGCGATATGTAATAGAGAGTTTTAGATCCGAGTTTACCAGCAGGGCTGAAAAACGACTGCGCATGCGTCAGGCGAGGCGGTTGTCTCTCATTTCGATCGTTTGATCAATGAAAAGTATGGCGGTGAACGCGGCCGTTCCCAGGCAATGTTTGTTTACAAGATGGAACTGAGAGACGCAGTTTGTGAACGTTTTCAGTCAACGGAAATTCTCTGACTTGCTGAAAGGATTCTAGGGGAATGTTCGTCTATTTAGATAGTTTAAAGCCGGCGGACAAGTTCCTGAAAGCGTCCCTTCTTTGTGGAAACGATGGCCGCTCTTGGTGAGTAGGTTTGATTGATTTTATACACTTTAAAAATATAATCGAGTTATTATCAAGTGAACTCTCAATGGACGTAACGTGATAAATTCCTTCCAATCATAGTTTTATTACATTTTGACTCCCAACCAAGCCCGCATGTAAACTGAGAGATAAAACTGAAATCGCGCGGGAATTGAAGTCTTCATGAATAAACAAGCATGCTTCACGTAAACAGATGGCATTAAAATATGCCGTCTCGAGTTAATTGACAGTAATCCTTGTCATTGTTGACTTGTTCCTGTATAAGTACTTTCTTGGAAGTTTATAGAGGGGGTTTTCTGGCATGATTCATCGACCAAAGAAATAACTTCTACGAATTGCGGATTTTTACTAAAATGTCATTTCATGTTCAGTTATTACCGGGGTCCAGCCGAAGGCTGGCACCGGTCTTAAAATGCAGACCGTCCGTTTTTTCAACGTTACATTGTTAGGGATATATCGCTGACTGAGATATATCGCTGGCTCATTGAAATCTTATCCGCCATTTTGAAAAGAAGAGGCATGAGGACAGTCAAGAGAAAGATTATAGCTTTTTTGGGGAACGACACGTTCCCCCAACCCAACTAGTTTATGAGCGAAAATTTAACAGTGAATATTTGGAGAGACAAATTCTGACGATCACTTCTGAGACTGAACCTTCCATCGTGAAACTTATCGAGAAAATTGAGTGAACCTTCCATCGTGAAATTTATCGAGAATCAAAGCGAACACTTATCAAAGTTTGTCTTCAAAAAGATTTCAATGATTGACATACCGAAGACTTCAAAGCTCCATCGCTATGTTAATAAGGTGAGAAAACTTTATCATGCACGATATAAATGTAATAACAAACGCGATCCAAAGATAATTAACTTAAATAAAATGGCTATACCCAAGAAAGCTTATTTGTTGTCTTTCTTTAGCAGGCATTATCACAGGATAATGAAACTAAAAATAATGTAAAACACGTCGATCTTTATCATTGTTTTCTTGCAATTGTGTGAGTCATATGACCAATTATGTGAATTTCAAACTAAGTAAAGATGTTGAGAAGAATCCAGGACCTACTCAATACAACACTGATCATCATGAAGTAATAATTAGACCTTCTATGCAAAATCACAGCTCAACATTGGTTGAGGTCACACTAGAGACTTTACTATGGTAAAAAGGGCTTTACTATGGTAAGTCTCGAACGTCTTCTTTACCGTAGTAAACCTGACAGGTCCACTTAAAAAGGCATTTGAAACTTTCCAGGCGTTTTTTTCGTGATCGGTAACGTGAGAGTGAAAAGTAAAACAAATGATGACCTGCTATGAGAGCTGACTAAATTGAAATTACTGAACTGTAACTTCCTGAGCGTGACCCTCACAAGTGTACAAAGATGCTTCAATGTGAGAGAGTATTGTTTTCTGTTGTGAGCATTTTGCTTTTAATTCTGCTGCTCAGGCGAGCAAGAAGAATGCGCCTTATTACCTACCTTGGTTTCGAATACGGAGTTAGTGAAGATGTTTTAGTGACAGGTTCATTGATTACTCATCGAAGACGTATTCTTAGAGAAAGAGCGGCATTGCGAAGGCAAGCGTGGGTTTAACCTCGACTCCAGGAATGGTTTGAAGAAATGTACAGAAACAGAAACCTTCAAGCACTGTGGAAAAAGCAATCACCGATGTTCTAAAGCTATTCTGTTATGTGACCCTTTTGAAACTACTTTCCTCAAAAATCATGACAAACTGTCAACAAAACAAACAAAGTTTAGATAGACTAGAGATATACCCACCTATTTTTTTTGGTAACCAGATGGTTATCGGTGATGGGTCATCTTTGTTCTTTCCGCGGTAGTCATGGAAATTAACCAGGGTAGAGTTTACCATTGTAAACTGAAAAATGCCGGTCACACTTACGGGCGCCGTTTACTATGGTAAACTTGAGTTTACTATAGTAAACTTTCTCTAGTGTGACCTCAACCAATGCAGTTGAACTCTCCTATTTCCTCTGAGAATTTGATGCAGTCAAGATTAGGTGCACTTTGTTTACAATCAATAGATGTTGGCGGTGCAGGTGATTGTTTCTTTAGATCTGTATCACATCAATTATATGGCAAAAAGCAACCATCACATGCATATACGTACTGCTGGGGTTCAATTTATGAGAGACAATCCTGAGAGATTTATTGAGAGCAATACCGAAAATTCATGGATAAGATATCTGAATAATATGTGTATTCAAGGTACATGGTAGTCTCCCTCGCAGCTGCTCACCTCTCAGCCGAAGAAAGACCCCAACAATTTCCGGAAATGTCGGACTAAGTGGCCCACCATTTGACTTTTGATCGGGGGCGGGGGAGGGGGGGGGGGGTACGGGTGATTTCAGAAAGATATATATATATATATCCTGCAGTCTGATTTGAGATGAAAAAAAATTCTAGCAAACTGGCAATGAGACAATTAAAATGTAGTGAAATGTAGAGAAATGTAGAGATCCAGCAGACGTAATCTTGTCAGAAAATACTTTATTTAATTTTTTTATACAAATGCTCCATATTAAATATATTTTAAGCTCGGGCCATGATTTTGTACTTTTCTTAAAATGAATAATGTTCTCTATTACATAGAGTACTCCTTTAAAGTCAAACAAAAAGCATGCAATACTTGACATAACTAACAAGGGCCGCTTCTCTTTTAAGCTACTAAAGATAAGCTAAGCAACAAGAATTCATTTGATTTTTTGTCTAAGACCAAGAAAACAAATTGTTAGAGTATAAGTAACCAAATAGACCTTTCCCACATTCCACTCCAGTGAGCAAACAAAAAAGAGGTCGAGGCTCGGGTAGACAATTCCATACAAATCACCGTTTTTTGTTCACCCTAGCCTTGACACAATGCCTTTATTTACAGAAATGCATAAAAGGTCTATTCGCTATTTTCACATAGACCATAAGGCACCTTGTTTGCCCCCCAAAATTTTGCATAACTATTGTGTCCAATTTCTCCTGGGTAACACAGTCGTCCCAAGAGAAATTGAAGACAACGGTTATACAATTTTTTTTTTTTTTTTTTTTTTTTTTTGGGGGGTAAATAAGGTGCATTATGGTCTATGTGGAAATAGTGATATTTCACAGATGGAAATGAGGCTGAAGTTGACCTTGTTTTCATACAGCCGTTCCATGTAAATCATGTTGTTTATTAACTAACTAGTATTTTTCAAGCATAATTTTCATAAGAAAACAAAGGAGGTTTGTATCAAAACAAGGTCAACCTCAGCCTCACTTTTACTCAAAGGCTAGGCAACTCAGCCTACAACTGCAAACTGTAAAAGGCATAACTCAGGGGTGGTATAACTAGTGCTTCGTCCATCTTATTACAATGGTTATGTAGATCTAAGCAAAAACATCACATGTTTAGCAAGGAAACTTACAAACATTCAGCAAAATAAAAATTTAAATTTTTTTCTCTCTCCAGTGGGTACTTCGTGATAAAATAATGATGGTATCTGGTCACAAAAACGAAGTAGTCAACCAGAGTTGTTTCAAAGGAGGAGTGGAAGAAATGCTAGTGCAGTTCAAGTTTAACAAACCTCCAACTGTCAAAAGGTACTACAAATGGTCGTAAACTGGTGCAAAAGCCTTGAAATGGACTAAAACAAGCTCGTGACCACGTTGTCTTTAGGGACCTTACGATTCGAAAACGGCGACGTCCATGAAGACGTCCCTAAAAAATAGACTTTATATCCTTTCAGACTATTTCGCGATTATCCCAAGTCGTCCGTTTACTTAAAAGAAGGGAATCTACTGCGCCAGAGTTCAGACAGAAATGGTAAAATTTATCGCCTGGCCGTTCCCGTAACTCAAGTAAACTTAAAATTTGGTCATTTCACGTCGTATTTGTGCGAGGACGGCAAAGAAATGCACCAAAAAAGCGTGATGCACGTGCAGAGTTACTGTTTAGCACGTTAGACCCATTACTTTTTTTGGCGTTCCCGTCGCCGTCGCCGTCGTAGTTTCGTAAGGTCCCTTTTACTGTCAGTACCAACAACTACTCCCAATTTGACTCGTAAGTATTGTATTGGATAGTTGTTATAAATTGCTTTCTGTTCCTTGTTCGTAAGTTTCGAGCGTTACTACCTACCGTAGATTGAAACACATAACTTCGAACGAATAAGATTGGATAACACCGTTAGCAAACCACACAAATGGTCCTGTTAAACGAACCAGCGTTCGAGTGTGTTGCTAACATTCCACGATATCTGGTCCTTCGAGCCTGATTTAAGCTACGAGTTATCTTGCATAAACAGCCCTAACATAAGCAACTACAGTTTAAGACTGCCTGTTTCGCTTTTCCATGGTCCGACTAGAAAACATTTCCCGAGTTCACACAAGCTTTCCAGTTCTTTCTAAACACTTATTTCATAATTGTATAAAGAGCATTTGAGCATTGGAGAAAAGAGACATTTTAAAAGGAAAATGCTGTTCTTTTTAGTGCTGTAAGGATAACCATCACTTAACAGAAACCAAACGTGCGTCTGTAACTATGATAAAAATCCTGAGATACAGTTCAGTAGTGTGCGATTTCTAATTATACGAAATTCTAGCAAATGGAAGTTGTAGCACAGAATGAATGTTAACATCTTACCACAGTTGAATGATTCCCATGACTTGCAGCTACACAGGTCAAAACTACTTTCAAAATATTCCTGTTTATGGCAAATGTTGCTTTAACGCAGTAAAAGGCCCCAAAATCATGTTTGTTTACCATTTAAATGTCTGCATAAGTTTCATCAGGAAAGTACGAGCGAAATATTTACAATCGAGTCTTTTTTTACATATTATAGACAATACTCTGTTCATTGATCAATGAGTGGAATAAGTGCCAGGTTTATCCTCCGCATGGAGAAAACAAATATATAAAACATCACATACGTTTTTTTGGCCAAGGTTAAACTGCACTGGCCGTAAGGTAGTTATTCCCTCTCTTTAGTAAAATACACTGTAAACTAACTTTGATATAGCTTCTTCTTTGTCTCCTTGGTTTACGGTCGTTTCGCCAACCAGTCGTTGCACCTACGTCCTGTTCGCCAACGTCTTAAGCCGTTTCGCTGACGTGTTAGGTCGTCTCGCCAATGTGTTATGATAACATCTTCTCGTTGGCGAAACGACCGGTCACCGTCTCCTTGTACCCTCTTTATCTTAGACGAAGGTCACCCAAGGAGGAGTCGTGATTTTGATTGAAAGGTCCTCCAAATAAAGACTGATCCCTGTCAAATGGGGAAAGAAAGGGATCATCAGAGTTGTCAAGGTCACTGTGACGCGGATACGTTGGTCCCGGATGCTTTATTTGACCTTGAAGGAATGATGGACTCGCGGGGCTCAGTGTTGGCGATGTGATGTGTGACTGCTGAAAGTGCGAGGTTCTGTCAAATGTGAACACATTGCCTAGAGTCGTGTGGGGTGAGATATGAGGGGATATTGAGGTTGGGGAGAAGGGTGGTGATGCTAATCTTGATAATCCAGTTTGTGTTGAATTTAGAGGTGATGAGAATGAAGATGCAGCAGGCGAAGTGTTCGTTACAATCGCAGACCAGGTTCTCGGTGTAGGAGATAACATGGCATCCATTGTCATTGGCGGAGAGTGAAGATGACCAGAGCTCACTCCATTGCTGTGTTTCTTCAGCTCGTTGCTGCCAAGAAGTCCGTGTGGTGGAGAAAACATGGGATCTTTGTTAAGAGCAAGTTGTTTAATTTTCTTGTTCTCCTCCTTGATATTGTTGTGGTGAATATGAGGTGACAGAACTCCTGTCACAGAGTGTAACGACGTACCACCAATGTTCTGCAGCTTCTTAGTTTCCCTGGGTTTAGGGTTTTTGCTCTTGCTATTAAGCGGTGAAGATTTTGTCCTAGTGTCATTCTGATCACCAAGTATTAAACTGCTGTTTACAAGGCCTGGAGTGTGGGTTATTACAGAGGCAGGAATAGAATGCCCAATGCTACCTTTGCTTTTTGGAGAATACAGCCCCTTCAAAGAACTGCCATTAGAAACAACAGGGAAGTCCCTGTCCAGACTCTCCACATTGTCAAGATCCCCAAGTAGCATATTGTCCCTCTGCTGCGTCCCAAACACTGAAGAGCCATACTGCTGATAGTCTTCAAGTACTGGGGACAAGGGCGACGAGGCACTGCCCTGTGAATAGTCCGATGATAATGAAAGACTAACATCTGGAGATAACATATCGGATGAATTGTCCGGACTAAATGTACCGTCTAAACCAACAGGTCTTTGAGAATTGTTTGGCTGAGCCTTTGTTACTTGTGCCTTGTTTGACCTTGGGGCTGCAGCTTTTCTACTGGCTACCCTTTTAGCTTGTTTTGCCACCTTTTGAAGTAATGGGGCCTTTGGCTGGGGTTTACGGCGAGGTTTCTTAGGGGGTGGTTTTATTACCCCTGGAGATGATTTTGCGGCTGCAGCAGCTGCCTGTGCTTGTTCTTGTGCCTCTTGAAATTTGGCCTGTAAAGTATTAAAATGTTTACATAAAAATAATAATAAATACAAATTCTATTACATTTCTCATTTGGACATAGTTCACCTTGTTTGTCCCCCAACATTTTGCACAAGCATTGCTTTCAATTTCTCTCTGGACAAATGTAATACCAAGGAGAAATTAAAAACAAAGGTTATGAAACATTTTAGGGGGCAAACAAGGTGTATTTAACAATTATTCCATGAGTGCGCGTTGGATATAAGTTGGCTAGAATTCCCCCAAAAACGTCACTTGCTTACCAGGCAAGTACCATGCGTGGCAGGTGTTCAAAAGGGAAGGGGAAGATATTTTGGTGCGAGTCTATGCCCAAGGGAGACTCTTTCACACTTCTCACGCACCCCCAATTCCTTTCCCCTTCAAACTCCTTTCACGCAGGCTATCAGGCAAGTTAAGAACAGAATTCACCAGCCTGAAAGCAAAATCCACTAGTTTTCAGACACCACTTTCTTAAAACACTGGTTTCTGGCGACTTTTTAACCTTTCTTACCTAAAAGGCATGTTACAAAACACACACACAAAACAATCTATGGTTTGGCCTTGGTCAGTGGTAAGCAGGGGTCATCTTCATGTATGACTTGTTCTCTTATTGATTGTAAAGCACAGCAAATTTGTGCCCACAAGTGGTGTAACAAAATTCCCCTCACAGAATGAGGAGGCATGAAAAGAAATCTGTATTTGATATTATGCACTGCACCTTTTTCCTTGCATGTTCATCACAGAGAGGTCGTTCGTGGATGACATCAAACACAGGTACAGAGCACTGGAGTCCACCAGGCCACTTTGCAGTGCACTGGGCATACAAGACTTGCTTCGCATCATTCATTATGTCTGTTTATTTTTATTAAGTTAACAAACAACTAATATTCTACCTTAACATTAGGAAATACAAGCAAATAGTGGTATAAGTAAATATATATGACCACACAAAGAGTGAGAGTCATCCGTTACTACTAAGATTTTCATACAATGTACATTTATCTACTGTCGACCTCATACTAGCATTGGAAATCAGTTGAGATTTCATAATCAAGCATCAGATATAACTGGAGAGACCAACCTGATGGATCATCATAGATAAATCTCTTTATAAGAATTCCATTTATTTTTCACCTTTGTGCAAGTCAGAGTACATGTTATACAAACATTTTAAGTCTTTTGACTGTGCACCACTCAGCTCAGAATTTCTCTGTGCTTTCAGGTGATCAAATTCTCTTTTTTCTTTATTTTTTGCATATTAGCCGAAAAAAATTTTCAGATCGTGCAATAATCCACTTAACATTTTTCCACAATCAATTATAGCATTGCTTAAAGATTTTGGTCAATGATTGATTATGATTGATGATCGGCATAACAACAGAACAGACACTCCTGCCTCGCTGAAATAGACACCTGGAGCTACATATACTTCCACTGTAATCCTTTTCTTCGACTCTCTTTGAAACAGACACCTCTCTAAGGGTGCTTTCCATTTGTCAGAATTGACTGGCCAGACCTTTCCAGTCATGATGAGAATTTCACTTGTAATCAAAACTATCCAGCCAGATCAGTCAAATCCTAAATAGCTCACAAGAAGGTGATGGTGTTTTAGCAAAAACCCTTTGGAAAAGGCCGATTTCACTTGCTAAATGACTGGTCCAGCAATGGTCCGGCCAGCCAGTTCTGACAAATGGAAAGCGCCTTAAGTCGGACATTTATCACTGGATGAAAAAATGGATTTTCAAAAATTTGCTCCTTGCAAATATTTAAATACTGAGGAGTAAATATATGGCAAAGATGGTAAATGTCACATTTGCGTACCAAAAACGGGGTTAAAAATAACATGGCAAATGTGACATTTACCATGTTTGCATGAATTCACTCCTCAGTATTTATATATTTGCAATATATTTGCAAGGAGCAAATTTGTACAAATCCATTTTTCCGTCTCATGTTAGTGTCAGACTCAATGGTGTTACCCTGCGAGCAGAGGCTACATTTTCACTGTCTGATGCGGCATGTGAAAAGTAGCCTATGCCAACAATTGTTCAATTTTCTATCATGCAAGCACAAAATTTGTCACGCAATTCACAAGCAAAATTAATCGGCATGGTCTGTCGTCAAATGGCGCAAGTTTCGTGGGAATAAAAAAATTGCAACAACTCTGATCTGCTACGCAAGACTCATGCAATCATCTACACCGGTTAAAACAGGAAAAAAACGTTTTTTTAGATTTATTTGTCCAGATTTCTGGACAGATTTGAACGGTTGTCGGCAGAGGCTACTTTTCACAAGACAGCTCACGCAGGAAAAATGTAGCCTCTGCTCGCAGGGTACAATGGTGTCTACCAGAGAGTTTAATGTGGACCTCATTGGACACTCCCTTATTGGACCTAAACAGGTATGTGCTGCCTGACAAAGCATGGTTTTGGGGCTCTTGTCGAAGCCTTGAACAGGATATGAATCCCAGTGGTGCATGGTCTAAATGTGTAATACCAACGGTTGTTTAAAAATTATTTTTCTAATAAAAAAAAGACTTTTTACATCAGGAAATGGGCTCCTGATTCTGTATATGAAATGAAATGAATCAGGGTCACAAAAAAGGTCTAGCTTGTCTTAAAAAGGGATGCAAAATGATTAGATTTAATCTTAAATAGTAAGGAGTTACAGGACTTGGTAGCACAACCCTACCAAAACTACCCAACCCTACTACCCCCTCTAGGCTTTAGACCTAATGCCAGCTCTGAAATGGACGCTTATGGTAATATGGACTAAAGAACCTTTCAGCCACTTGAATGAGAGGAAGTAATCTCTAGAATCACAAGGGCCAAGATCAGAAGTAGTTTTAATCCTTGCTCCAAAAGGAAAAGAGAAGTCACCATTTTGTCCTCCTCAAAAAGGTTTTATCACCGGACAGTTTTTAAACATTTGCATACATACAGATGACTAGTAATAGAAGCTGACCTTCACAACAATCCAAACAGAGATGCAACAAAGTATAGTAGAGCACTCTATAGAGTGACTGTTAATTTTCATAAAAAGATACGATTCTTGCAGAACTTGGTATATGGAAAAGCTTTTTTATTGCACTGGACATCATCTTGTGAAAAGGCACAACTTTTTGACAAGCATCTTGTTGGTCTGGGTCTGTGGACAAAAAAGGAAAAAAATATATCAGAGTTTTGTTGCCACAAAATGAAATAGGCAAGGTGAGCTTGCTGTTTGTTCTTAATTCCCACTTCCACTGAAGTTTCTTGCATGCGCAAGAAAGAAGAAAACATTTGTGCCACCACCACATCACTTTCTGCTCTTGACCAATCAGCACCTGACACATAGCTCAGTAATGAATGATGGCATTTTGTGTTGTGGTTCTAACATTTGAATCAGTGGATGAATCCTATGGTATGACCATTCACATGAAATATCTTTGGCAGCACAGTCTTTACATCCTGCTGTTTGTTTTTAAACATTTTACAAAATGAAATTTGGAAGTGCCATTATACAAGCACTGTCAAGGCTGTGCTCTAAGAAAAGTTAAATGGACTCAGTGCTCTGAACTTATGAAATCCTATGAGATTTCCTAGTAGCCTAGGAGCAACAGTTAGGTCCCAGGGGACACCGGCTACTGCTAAAGCACAGCCTTTCTGTCCACAAAAGGAAATCACCAGTTGGCAAGACAAGTCTCACCTAGTTTTCCTGGATTTTTTGCTATTCTCAAATAAGGAATCCACACATGCTGAGCTGTTACGGGAAACAGCCTTAACTAGGACACTTCCAGATGCCACAAGATCCTTGTGATGATAATGATGGGTCCGTAGTGTTCTCCTGAGTTGGTGAAGCTGCCGCCGTAACTGTGTGCTTAGTCTGGAAATCTTAGCAGTTCTGATATCAGCTTCAAGACTGAAATAAATAAGCATTTTGAAGATTTTTCAACATTGATATGTCATCTACAAATTTTGCTAATAACTGACATGCTAACAATTTTTAGAGGATGTTACATGGCTGTGCAGACAAATTGTCTCTTCAAGTGTTGAAACACAAGAAGAAAACTTTTGTATCTCCAAGCAGCCATGTAATGTATTGTTCTATTTATGTAATAAATGCCAATTAAATACTAAACCATTTCACTTTAATAATTTTTTCTGTGAAAGGCGCGATTGATCATGTAGCCACAGCAATGATGATCTTTCCGCATGTGAAGATAACATGTTATTTCCATGTGTGAAAGTATCATATTTTCACACAAAAGCTCACCTGGTATTTAAATGGTGTTTACGTATAATAAATATAATTTTCATGTTTTCATTATTTCATTGTCATCCATCCAAGGGCTTACATGCATAACAAACCAACTCAGACCTACATCCAGTCGGATTGTTAGCTCAATTGATAAGAGCACTGCAGCAGTATTGCACAGGTCAAGGGTTCAAATCCCGTAAAAGGCTTAAATTTTTCAGGCTTTCCTTTTGAACTGCGAAAGTTGCATCTATTCACTGCTATGGTTTTGTTTCATTTAATTCTTCACCCCTCAGTTCCTATATATGATTTTCATATATTTATATCATTTTAACTGACATATAACCAATTAACAGCAAAGTCCTTTGTGCACAATTAGGACAAACATGTTACATAGAATATGCGAGAATTCAATACAAATATTAAATTTGCTAAATGTAATTTATAATAAACAAGAATCGCCGAACGGCGATTTTTAACTGGGCTGCCAAGGGGCTATTTTTTCTGAGGGGAGGGGGCGGCTATACACACTCAGGCTACCATAAAACCTTGTTGGCAACCACTGCATGCGACAGAACCTCATGTGAGACTGAAACATAAACTCATTCAAAACATTGTACCCTTTTGAAAGACTTTCGTAACCCAAAAAAAAGAGTACCATTTTTAAGTGGGGCCTGTATAATAACTTTTAAATTCCACCACTATGAATAAAAATAGACAAGTTAGCCATTAATTCTAAGCAGGAAACAATTTGCATTATTTCCAGGTACCCCTCCCCTAATCCCTCTGTGCCTCAAAATATAGCGTGACAGTATAACGTGACGTAACTGGAAATTCCCAAAATTGTTGTCGGTCTACGAGTATAATGAGCTGATTTACACTAGACAGAAATATTGTATTATATGAAAACCAGAAGTATACTAAAACAGACAGTTAACTGCCCATTGATCCCGCCTGATCCAGGGGCCTCACTGACTGCACGGAGACTTTACTGCGCTTTTCACAAACATGCGAACTCTAAAGTTCAAAAGCCACCTTCACAATTGTGTTTATCGCTGCCGTCAATCATAATTACGATCAAAAGCAACGAACCTTGAAACAGAGAAACACACAAAACGGATCGAAATCCACAAATCACAAACCATGACCTTTTGAACCCGTGAAGTAGAGTTTTGTTTCCTAAGAGGTCCGTTAAGATGATTGACAGAAGCGAAAAACGCAATCGTCGGTTGGCTTCTGAACTTCGGAATTCGCATGATTGTGAAAAGTGCGATCCTAATTTGCGGTCCACAGTCTACAAGAAAACGCACTATTTTTTCTAAAAGAAGAAAAATATTCAGTTTTAAGATTTTCCTCATGGTATTTTTCTCTAACTTAAAGGAATAAAATCCTTCGCATTTTGAGACCTAAAAAAGTTTAAAGACTTCTCGCTCGCATGTTGCGTTCACCAGCACACACTTCAAACAATGTAAATAGATGAAACGATCGATAACATATTTTTTACCTGATACCGATGTGAGTTAAAAATTCGCTCCAGTTCTGTTTGTCTCACCCAAGACAAACTTTTCTTCATGGAAGATAACTATGCCGCTTTATAACTCGTCCGAAGTTTTTGTGCCAGCTAAACAATATGGAAACACTATTCACAGTGACTCCTTGCATATTAAAAAGACTGAACGTGACGCACTATTATGCCTTTGTTTACTTCTGATCACATCTTCAAGCGAAGTCTCTCTTTTCAAGCGATTCATCTCAATGCACAATAATTGACCCTTATATTAGTTAAAACCCTATGGTTCATTTATATTAATGCTGTTTTTGCCCCTCACATTGACTGTGTTCGTTCGTATTCAAAACACCTTTACGAAAATAAAGGTCGTATAAGTCATGTGTGTCATGTTTCGAGATAAATGGATTATACGCTTTTTCAAGTTTCCAATTTGCGGTGACTTCAGTTAACATCTTCATAAAATGGTAAAAGAAATATCAAGAAACATCACGAGAGCTAAAAAACTTTCAAAGGCTTGTTTCTGAAACTCGCGAATGCTGACATCAATATAGCGTGCTTGCTGAATGGGCGAAAACACAGAATTGTGATCACAAGATCATGTACAAATTTAATGATAAAAGCTTAGCAAGATACAAATACAAACAAAACCAAACCCCCTGAAACCTCGAAGTGGGCTACACTTGTATGCTCTACTCAGTCACCAAACGTTGTCAGTAATAGCTCCTATTTTCCTCAGGTCGCTCTCTGTGAAGCTCCCGGATGGGATGTTCCGGTGAAGCTTTAAACTCGTGCATTGTGCGCGAAATTCTCAGAGTCCCTATTTTTCTCCATGTCTTCTTTATCCTCAGTATCCGAAATTTAGACCTCCAAAGTGGCGTGTGTTGCATTAAATAGAAGGAAATATTTAAAGGAAAAGCCAGTCTTCTAACATGGCAAAATTGTCACGTCCCTCGCTCATAGACGTGCGTAGTGCCATTCATCGGCAACTGAGTTGTTCGCTTCACTAACTACGAAGAATTATTTCCCAGTCAATTAAACAATTTATAGAGTGACTCAATACATGAAGGGCCCTTCAGGTTCCTTGCTGAATCCACTACAAAAAAACTCATATGAAACCATTTGTGAGAACTTACCCCTCGTGTTATTTTCCCTCCTTAGTGCATCATAATCAATATCACTATCAGATGACAGCCATATCTGTTGCCATGGCATTTCATCACCTTCACTTGAACTCTCTCCATCAGAACTGTTAATATCTAAAATTAAGCAAAAAAATCTAAGTTGTATACAAACTTTCCTCTTGACATGAATGTATAATAACTTCACCTTTTCCAGTGCTTTGCACACTACACAAATTTTCTTTCATTTAGGGGACAAAGAAGCGGATAAAAGAGCTATTTTCAAGGGCTAGATATAAGGTAGGTTTCAGAAGTATAAGAAGTTGATCTTGCTAAGTTGAGAAAAGACAAATCAAAAAATAAAACATGCCAGCTTGCATCTTAACATGATACTCAGACATGATCAACAGAATGTGACCCATGTATGAAGGTATATCTATGACAAAATTCAATAGAATTTTCACGAGGAGTCGAAGAGCAATTGCTGATCTTTTTGTCATGTTTATCACCTGAACGAGTCAAAAAGCTTCAAAAGTTCATAAACTTTTGTCTCAAAGCTGGCCATAATGCTAATTTAAAACTTTCACAGTCCACATAAAGACACATGTGACTCCTGTGAAATGTACAAAATCAGCACATCATGGAATGGGAACGATCTACGACAGTTGTCGTTTTGATATCAGGGGCTTTCGTGCAGAGCTGACTGATTTACGACAGGTGTCTACCATGGTTCATACAAAAAATTGCAACCATTTTTCAAGGACTTTTCAAGGACCACGTTAGATTTTCAAGGACCACCTACTAGGAATATAATTTCATAGACTGTACAAAAATGTACATTCCCAGTCTGTTCTAATAAGACTTTAAGGCTTGAACTGTTTGCTTTGCCAACTTCTCTACATTTTTCAGTCCACTTGTCTCAAACTGATAGTTAATTATTGCATAAAACATAGAGTACTTTATGTAAAAAACCTTTAAATTCTCTGAGCTATGATTTATATTCTCTCTTGGCCAAGCAAAAAGCATCAAAACATTCTTTTCAGGCCACTGCATTCAGAGTTGGAGAAAATTCAACGACTTTTCAAGGAAAAATGGAATTCAAGGACTTTTCAAGGACTTCCCCTAAAATTCAAGGACTTTTTAAGACTGCGCAAACCCTGTGTCTACATCTGAGTGACACATTTGCATATCACAGTGCCCACAATAACTTGTTCCTTATGCTACGCGGAATCCACAAGTTCAAAAAGGTATCACACAAAAAGGTGTAACACTTCGAAGTATCACACAAAAAGCAAACAACAGAAAGACAAGACATAAAAAGGTATTATGCTAAGAGGCATAGCCCAGAAGACGTTCCTAGACACCCATTGTCTGCTTTTTGTGAGATGCCTTCTCACAGTATGTTTTGCCTTCAAGTAACATCCTCGGCATCAGAGCTTGAATCAAACTCCACTTCAACTTGACAGAGAGGGCATAGAGGAAAGAGATGGCAAGAGGGTTGGGGGGGGGTAATTAATCGAGGAAGGCAATTTTATTAAAAACCATAAAATTCTGAAAATAAGCCCCGGGCCTTACATTTTTCAAGGCCCTTTTTGAGGGGCTTATTTTTGGAGGGGCTTATCTTCGGAAGGGCTTATCTACGGAGGGAAATTTGTGTTTCAAACTCGATAGGGCTAGCCTTATAATTGGAGGTAAATTTACCGTTTTTGCTTTGTTTTACGTTGTATTTGAGGGCAATTTTCCAAGTACAAGCCCCTGGGGGGCTTATATTTGAAGGGGCAATTTAACGGAGGGTTTCTGGTGTTACCGGTTTGGGGGGGCTTATATTTGGAGGGGCTTATTTTCAGAATGTTACGGTATTTCAGTCTAAGGGGGGAACGATTATTCAAGGGAAGTGGTTAATCAAGGGATGGCTGTTATTCGAGGAAATTCAGTAGGTAAGAAAAATAAACCTCTGGCACACAGGGAAGGTCGCAACATGGTTAAAATTTTTGACTCTACGGTAACATAGTTTCTTGCAAACTATTTTATCTGAACACGACTGAAAGCATTCTGCACATTGTATACAACAAACATAAAACAACAAAATGTGCGTAAAAAAGCTGTGACAACAAAACATGCACATAGGTATTTTAGGGAACTTTTTAGCTTCTATGTAAATTTTGAGCATATATAATATATGGATTTGAAAAGCATATAATTTTATTAAAAGTTATGTCTGATTTCACGGAAAAAAGTCTTTAAGAAATTTCTTTCAAGGTCTCATCTTATAAAACAAAGTAAAAAAACATACGATAGTATGTACAGTTAAGCTTATTTTTAAAGTTCAACTAAACTGAAAACTGCCAAGCTGAAAACTCATATGATTATATCTATGACTATCACATGAATTTTCATAAATAACCCTTGTGCCAAAAAAGAGAACAAAGCTAAATCTTGCCACCCTACAAAAATCAACTAAAACTCTAGAAACGTGGATTTTAAACTGGTGGATGTTTTACTAACCATAACATCTACCGTCGAAATATAAAATGAGAAACCGACATGCAGTGTTCATTTCATTTACCGACTGAAATAGAATATTTTTAGTTTGTAATGTGACTTCAAATTTATGAATAGTCTTAACAAAGATCTCTAGCATGCTAGAACAAATATATCTGGCAAGCACACGGAAAAACCTGATGTTTCAAGTTTTTAAACGAAGGCTTGAGGTGCAATGTTAATGTAAGCTTACATGATAGATTTATTTCGTGCTCTAAACTAATCGAGTTGCACAAAAGTATTCGCGGACAACACGCAATCAAGTTAAAGCTTCATTCGCTAGTTAAACTAAGAAAATACATGAAAATTCTTACCGTAAATCTTGAATAAATCTGCTTTATCCTTGCGCCATTTCTTTCTACTCTGCCTCAACTCCTCTACAGCAGGGATATTCGCATACCTTTTTCGTTGTGGTTCAATTTTAGCTTTCTTTGCACGCAGAGGAAATATTTGGGGAGGAAGCGAAGACATGTTTGTTGAACCAGAAGTCGCTAAAACATCTGTCCGTAATTTCGATTCAGAGGTCGATAGAGATGAATTCACTTCGCCTTCACCACCTTCGCCGGGTTTTTTCCGTCGATTCTTTTTAGGAACAATTCCCAGGACTTGAAGATGGCTGTTACAGTATCTGAAAAGGTAAAAGAACGTTTACATGACGATTTAAAGCGGTAAATAACGGTCGCTCTATCGTGGGAAGATTAGTTCTATCTTCGTTTACATCAAAGAAAGCGCGAAAGCGTTCAAGCAAAAATTGAAACTCAAAGAAGAGAAAGAGAAATAAGCTTAAATATCACAACAAACTCTTACATTCTTTCCTCGGCAAATGGTATAGGATTCGTACATTGATGTCCGTTGTATTTTGCCACAAATCGGCACTGTTTAAACGGGGCATTTTTGTCCTCCAACACATGACGAATACAGAAAGCGTAGCCATTGAGCCTCCGTTGCTTACAAAGTTTCTCGCTGTAACTACAAAGCAGTTTCCCATCCAACGGTGAAGAGTGAATGTTTTTTCCTTCAAACATGACATTAGCAGTTTTTCCGTGCTCTCTGATAGCACTAACATCTACTGTGAAAGGAATAAATTTCCGAAAATTAGAAACGACAAGAGAATATCGAATATTAATTCACAAATTTCATGAATTTTCAATATCCCAAATCGGGGAAATTTACTTGATTCCTCCGCCATTCCCTAAACTTCCAAACCGAAGGGAAAATCTCATTTCAGTCTCCTTCAACAAGGAGCAAAAGTTTTCTGTCGAACAGATTCAGACGTGGAAGGAACGCTAAAATATGCATACAATTTTCCGTACGACTAGTTTATACAAACAATGCTTGCCCGTACTTTCGTTGAAACTGCTCGTTTCAAACTTCAAAGCGCTGGGTTTAGTTTGTATTTCCTCCATAAAGACGAATAGAGTTGTCCTTCGTTCAGCAAACGGGAAAAAACGAACAAAGAAGTCTGTTTCCTTGAAAGATCCCTACGCAATCGCCATTGTGGCTTGCGTTGAACTGCCGACCACTCGGTGATGAGCGAATGAGAAAATCGCACACCCTATAAGAGGCCTTTTTTGGTGCACCAAACCGTATTGAATGACACCTTGCTCGAGACTTTGAAAACAGAATTCGTTTTATTCCAGGCCAAAAAGTGAGGCATTTTCTTGTTAATTCGCGGTCCTGAAAAGAGAATTTGAGGCACTTTCTATCGGTTCGGGAAGGAGGGAAAATCGTTAAGATAACAGCGAGATATTCGCGCGAGTCGCCCCTCTCCATTTTGGTGTTTTTTTCAACCATGGGCTCTGGGGCGGGTCATATTCAAGAAAGACGCCATTTTGCAAGTACGACAACAGGACTTCAACAACAGCCAATCACAAACGAGAATTGCGCGGAACGAGGCCAAATCCTAAAGTTACCTTAGCAACTGATCAAATGATTGACAGGCGAAAAGTAAATAGTGGGGCAAATATGGCGGGAAATGCGGAAAAGAGGAAAATTTCCTTTGATATGTTTTAAGGCAGTATTGAATATCTCTCATGAAAGAGAGGAAAACCGAATATATTATGCTTGTCTGTTTGGATATTATCCAGACTTAATAACAAACCTTAGGAGTTCCTGCCTCCTGGGGTGCATAGTACACGTTATATTCATTCTCACGATAAAACTACGTTTCAAGCGTGATCCATAAGAAAACTACAGCATATTCCATGGTATGCGTGCATTCCGGGATCAGAGCATTTTTACACTAGTTATTTCAAGGCCAACTGCGTGACCATAAATACGCTTTGTATGTATTTTTTCACGGGCGCCAGAGGAAAACAATGCCTTTCACTTCAGCTGCCTTTGAATTAATTCCGTTTCTCTCCGTCTAATAACTTAAATACACCTGTCGACCAAAGGAAGACCTAGTTCATATCATAACTAAACTTACTGAATCTGATCTCACGGAACGCTTTCTTTAACTCTGTGATGAATAAACACAGGTTTGTTTTCTGTCGCCATTTCATTAGCTCGTATATCACGTAGCTCCTAGGGTGTATATGTAATTTTTCTGTCTCCTACAACAACTTATTCATAATTTTTTGGCTATCGTGTTTGGCAGGGTGGGAGCCCTTCGGCAAGCCTTGCGAAAGAAAAATGCACTCTTTTTCAAACTGCACGTCCTTAGCTTTCAAAACATTTTTTCCTAATCTCGTACCTATATCTCTTACGAGATAATTTTTTTCCTCCAAGTTCTGATGGCTTATCGAGGTTACGTGCTTCTCCGAACGTGGATAGGAGGACGGAAGAGTGGGAAGGAGAGCCCCCAGTAAATGGTTTAGTTCAGCGTGAGATGGACAGTGGTTACAGAGTCCGGACGCAAACTTTTTTCTTTGTTTTACAGTTCTGTGACTTTCGAGTGACTAAAAACTGTTCGAAAAATTAAGCGATTTTCAAGGCTTCTAAAACTGTATTAACCGGCGTGAAGGATGTGTTTTGGCGCTTCTGGCAAATTGCTCTCAGGAGTTTTGGAAAATACGTGACAAAACAACAGTTAACGTACAAGCCACAAATTACCCTTTTAACGGCACGAGGTTTTTAATATTGCATTAATGTGACTTGCTATTGTTGAACTTTAGCAAAACTGTTTTGGCCTTTCCAATACTTGTCATTTTGGTAAACACAGAAGTCCGTGCTTTTTGACATTCCTCCTTGTTTTTATCTCAGATCAAGGAGGAGGCTATTCTTTTACAACTCAAGGCTTTAATGTTCTCGATCAGCCTCGAACCGCAATAGACTTACCAAAAAATAAAAGAAAAATTTCGAACCCCACTAACACCTTGTTTACCATAGTGCGACAACTCCGAGACGACGCCCATGTCATCCGCACTTGCCGGTTTCCTAGGCGAAATTAAACAAACTTGATTTCGTAATTTTCCATGTGCCACATGTTCTATGCCTACCTTATGCTAACATCGCCCCAGCAAAAAGCTAAGGAAAGACCTTTTCATTCACCGAGAACTAGATTTCTTCTTACCCAGCCAGAAACTGCAATCAGTGACAAAAGTAGCTGACAAACTTACGGGCTTGTATCAACAGTTTCATTCCTTTATCAAACAATTTATTTTAAACGCCGTTAACCCACCCCCCCCCCCCCCCCCCCCACTTACAGGGACTTACAGGGTTTAAAATGCAACATTGGTTTTGGGGTGAGGGGCTACACAGAGGGAAGGGATAGATATGTCCCCTATACGATGCAAAAAAGGAGCCATTTATCGAAGTGTCTCGACACCTTCGACCGTGTAAATGGGCCAACGCGTAGACAAAACTGATTAGCTGGCCTTTAACTTACAGTAACTCGTACCACCAAGTTTAGCTTTAGTTTATCTTAAAGTAATTTGCCACAACTGCACACTATTATCATTCTTATAATGGAACAAACTAAATTTATTAGTTTCTAATACAATCTAACATCATTTTCTTCAAGCGAGATTGCATTTGGGCTTAAAAGACAACAGAGAGAAGGAGCTCGAAGGTGAGTAACAGTTACAGAAGTTGTCTAGCACTCTCAGTGCTGATTTTCAATCTTGAACGTTTTCCAAAGCACATATATAACAGTTACTGAGGCCAGAACTCGAAAATGTTTCTACTCAAAGGCCTCCAGTCTAACGCTATATCCTGCCCCACATTTATCCAATAAAATTTTGACATTCCACGAGCAGGCAGCCTGCAAACGGCAGACGTTTCTCCTCGCTCATCGCCGCTAAAGGACGTGTAAAACGTCCCTCAGCAGCGATGATGGAAGAGAGATGCCTGCCGTTCGCAGGCTAACGAGCAGGCTGAAAAAATATTTTTAGGACTTTCCAGGGCCTGGAACAAAATGTTAGAACTGAATGAATTTTCCAAGAAATTTCAGGAAAACAAACCCACATAGAACACACGCTGGGAACCGGGGATTGGACTGTTCACACTCCCCTGTTTTCTCCTAAGATAGTCAATATCGACCGCTTTGCGGAATGGGAGTTGGTTTCAAATGTCCCGAGTTTAGCCTGGGGATGAGTGTCAAATCGACTGTCAAATCGAGCACTTCGACGAAGTGCTCGATCCTGACGATCTTACGAAGAAACAGAGGACTGAGAACAGTCTATGCGGAGTTTTGCCTGCGTGCAGACGTCTCCTATTAGAGTTCCACACTCTCTCGTTCAACATGCTTGACATATCTCTCCCCTTTAGAGCTTCTCTTATGCAGTTACGTTTCCTGCCAAATGCATTTTCCATTTTGTCTTTCTTCTCAGGCTTACAAGAATCATGCTTGCATCTTTTTATGCTAACAACAATCCTCATATTAAATACTGAATAACTTATTTATGCTCCGTTTATTAGCAACTGAGCTTGATTCTTAAATGTTTATCACGACCTCCCAAAGGCCCCACCCTTTAGTGGTGTAAATAAACAGTCTTGATCATATTCGTCAGATTCAACAGCATTTGTTAAGTTTTCTTTTTATATTAATAAATAACTTTTGGCCTGGCGATCTCCAGAAGGGCAATGTAATTGTAGATCCACCATTTTTTCAAAGTTCTTGTTCCTTATTTTTGAACTATTCCTTTTCCGAGTTAGTTTTCAATTCCTTCTCATCTCCACCTGCAAGAAAAGGAAGTAAAAAACAAAGACTATGATTTTTTCACAAAGTATTGAATGTGCCATTTCAAAAAATATCTATCTTTTACAAAGAGCTAACATCCACTGGGCAAGACTTCATCCATCGGATAAGGCAATAACTATCTGTGACCCTTATGCGCAGGATAGCACTATCCAGTTTTTGAATAATCATGGCCAGAAAGTTCTCTGCTCGAATTCCCTCATCACTAGCCACCCATTGTTGCATATGATATAGTTATGCTGTAAAATGTACACGATAGATAAAATATGAGCAGCTGAAGACAAAGCATTGAACATCTGATACAGATCTGATGCCCTTTTCATTTGAGCTTGTGAAATAATAATACAGCTAAAATTTATGCATCTATGGTCGATGACAATAATAATAACGATAATAATAATAATGATAATAATATAGCAGACCGGCCTGTTGTATAGTGCTTCATTCTTCAAATATTTCTGTAAATTATGTACATATTTAAATTTTAAACTTGAATAATAATAATAATAATAATCTGGCATGATGAGCATAGTTAGAGGCAGTCTGGACACTCTATACCCTGCCCTGGATCAGCTGTCAATGCTAATTTGATTAACTGCCACCTGGTTAGCTCAGTTGGGGGAGCAACCGTCTGTTGCACGGGAGGTCATGGGTTCGAACCCCGGCTGGATCAACACTCAGGGTCTTTCAATAACTAAGAAGAAAGTTACGCCTTTGTAATGACATCTGCAAACGATTAGACCATAGTTAATTTAAAGTGGAATGGTAGGGAAACCCTTTGCTATAGGTTTTTGTTGGCTTTTTTGGACCTGACCGTGCACAACGTTCAATAGCATTCCTATTATTTTGAACTTTCTGACCAATAGAAACGTTGCATTAATTTATTCAGTCATAATTTGTCAACAGAAAACAAAAGATTGTGCACGGTCAGGGAGCTTCCAACATAAACTAAAGCACCATTGTTTTCATCTTTGGTGTTTGCCGGGTTTCCTAACCAGTCTCCTTTACTAATTATGGTTAGACTTCCTAGTCTTCTCAGACAAGGACAGAAAACTGTAGGTCTCACAGCACTTTTACTTAATATGTTTTTTTTTGGACATAAAAGAACCCACACCACTGTTTAAAAAGAGTAGGGGACATAGATCCTGGTGGTGTGGCCAACCTTTACTGGGCTGGGTGGGTTTTCTTAAGGAGAGATCTTATTATAGGGCTAACCTCATGATCCTTCTTCAGGTGTAATAATGGCTTATACCTGTACACATAGCCTGCGCGCAGACGAAATTAAACTCTGGTTAACTCCGTCTGCGAAACAGTGCCGAAATCCTTGTTCTGGACTTCCAGCTGTGTACCCAGATTTGAGTACGCGCCACGATTGGCCAGTTAAAAAAGGCCTTGGTTTTGTTTGTCGTGATCGCCAATAAGGTTGAAGGGGAATTCGAAACGCACTTCCGGTAATTCGTTGAGTCCGTTGGGGGTCCAGAACAAGGATCTCTGCGCTGCTTCGCAGACGGTACTAATCAGAGTTTAGTTATCGTCTGCACCCAGGCTACTGTAAACAGTGTATATACCGGTATGTATGAATGTTCTACCTTTTGTCTTGGTATCCTCTAAATTTGACTTATCATGGACCACAGCGTCACCATTAATAACACATTTCTTATCATCCTTTTGTGGCACTGAAACAATTTATAAGCAATAATGCAAATATTAATACTTAGTTTGCTCACAAAAACTTCAAGTGTCTTCACATCAATTGCATTCCAAAAGCAATGGTCTAATTTTGTTATTAAAGAAGGTGTTGAAACTGTTTCTTGTCATCTGTGCTCCCTGATAAAATTTTTTTGATTTCTTCTCCATGAATCCATTGGCCGAGCATTTTGTGTAAGGCACTAAGTGATGACTCAAGCCGGAAATTAAACCAAAACAGAAATATCCTTGTGACATGGCCCCTTTAAGCGAGAGTTAACTTAAGCAGTTTCGAATGAATTTTGAATGTGTGATGTTTGTTTGTAACGTAACAATTTACTTGTACCATAATATTACTTGAAGATTATATCGAAGATTAATTTTAAGTGAAGATTATATCAAAGATTTATTTTAAATTCTTCATGTCCTTGCTGCAAAGTACCTTGAGCCTACATTGGTTAAGCGTTTTAATATCCACAGTCACAATACCAGACAGAAGAATCCCTCAGACCCTACATTTAGGAGAACCTCAACTGTGCAGAGATCGGGTAGTCTATACTTTGACTTGTGTAATGTTTTCAGGATCATGAAATTATTATATTATTATTATTTTACTTTAGTTTATCTTGATAATTTTTATTAGTTTTTTTAAGAGTACAGTAATTAGGTTTTCTTCTGGTGATTGTAAACTAACATTAAAAATCCCAATTTGGGACACGTTAATAAACTTATGGAATTGTCTTGTATTGTATTGTATTGTGACATGCTCACCATTCTTTTCCAACATGGCCTGTACAGAGTTGGATGGCTTTCGATGACGCACCCCTGCCCCCACCCCCACCCCGGAGACTTGTCTGGGAGGTGTCCAAGTGTCATAGTCCAGCTTTGGAGCAGTAGGGCGCTGCTTCCTTGCAGGGTTTAAATGATAACAGTAGCAGCATCTAAATGCTAAAAGAGATAAAACACTTCATGGATGAAACAATGCAAGATACTGAGAAGTGTCTTGTAATGATGTTGTAGAATATCTATGTTTACATCTACTTACACTTGTTATTGATAACTCTTTTAATTCAGTTAAATGAGATCTAACAGAGTTAACAACAAGGAGCACTAATCTTATCTTGCTGGCCAGTGGTGTTGCAAGATACTGATACACATGCACCAGTATCCCACATGCTCTTGCAGTTGTGTACATTGTAGCATGGTCTAGTGCGTTTTTGAGATTTCTGGCCTTTTGTCTGGCCATTTTTTTTTTCTTGCTTGTGATTATTTTTAGCATTCTGGCATTTTAGCGTGTTTGGGCAGTTTTTAGTGAGCATTCATTCCAGAGACAGCGGAGCATTTTGAAAGGGGGGAGGCTTATCTTCCACTCAGTCATGCGCATACCCTTACACAAATTTTCCAAAATGCCGTTTGCATTGTTTGTTGGCACAAGCAAACCTCTTTGCAATCTTCATAGTGTCTGGTGTGTCTGTAATTGATTTGCGACAATGCATTAGTAGTCAGTTGTTCAGGCATTCTTGCGTCATGGTGCTTCTTAGGTAGTTCTTGAGTTGTCTGAGGGCAGAAAATGTGCGCTCTAATCACCATTGTCACTAGTAAAGTCAAATATATCCAAAACAGGGGGGCTTCCCCCAAAAAATGTCTTTGCCCCCCCCCCCTGCTCCGCCACCTATGCATCCATCCTTTCTTGGAATCTCACATTCGTGGGGACTCAGTTTATAGTGGTTCCCCCCCACTTCCTTCCCTATTTCCACTGCCTTGCTAAAGGGTGTGCTGGGAGCCTGCTTTCTCCCTTGCACCTGGGGGCTCATGGCTGGGTTGCCAAGATTTGCCAGCCATGGGAACAGTCTCCATCTAGGAGCTGGTTGCCAATAGTGAAAGCTCCTGGATAACTCAGGCACCCAACTTCCACTTTGCAATGCAGTTGCTAACCATATAAGATTCTGTTCTGAGACATGATAGATGGGGAAGAAGAATACAGACTCTGAAAGGCAACTTGTAATAAAAATATCATTCAACTTCTCTGAAATCTTGTCATTTGTGTTACAGGATACATGGTTTTATTGCACTATATAAAGCACGCCCTTTCTCAATTCTGCTATAAAATGTGTGATCAAGTTCTTTAGTGGGTTAAGCATCCTTATCTCAGAGTTAATCCTTATCTCCTGATTTAAGCACTTGAACATTCTAAAGTTTGATTTGGACATCAAATTACTAAGTATGCTCATCAATGTACCTGTGAATTCAAATTCATCCTTTAGTGCCATTCCATTGTGTGAACAGCACTGTTTACAAATCAGTGCATATCTATTGTTTGGTCCATCACCAACCAGGTACTCTATCACCTGTAAAAACATTACTCCAATGTCAATGCCATGACCGCTGACCGGATCAAAATGCATAAAATTTAACTGTTTAAAATGCATTTCTAGAGGCCTAAAATTACTCTGAATAGCCTAAAAAGTGTTTTCAATGAATTTGGAAGGAAACTGTAGTTGGGTGCCCCTGAAATGTCTATGTTTTATTGTATCAATCTGTATGGGCCATTTCCGAGTTGCTCCAAGCCTCTGTTCCAAAGCAATGCTAAGTGCAAAACTATTGATTTGAAAGTGATTTTTAATTTGCCATTTTAACCCTTTCAGTCCCAAGAGTGACCAACATCAATTTTCTCCTAACAGTGTTTATACATCACATAAGAGAAAAGTGTATGAGAATTTAGAAAATGATCACCAAAAGGATAATTCTTTGATCTTTTTTTCAAATTCTCTCAACAGTCTTTAAGGAGATGTATGGAGATAAGTCTAGAGAATTTGTACGTGGATATCTGGAGCTTAAAGGGTTAAAAAGAAAAAGGAAACTGGTTTGGGTTAACTTTCACAAAAAGACTTCTTGGATCATTACTAGGGGCACGCCAGTCAGCTGTTAACCAATTTGTTTTCCATGTCCCCAGTAATGGTCCCGAAAGTTAACTCAGCTCAGTTTTCTTCTGGTTTATATTATTGAAGAATTCAATTAAAAGGTTTTGCACTTGGTCTTGTTTTGAACAGGAGAGTTTTTGGAAGTCGAGTCTGAAATGGCCTATAGACCAAAACATTTTCTTCCCCACCAAGCCGTATAAAGGCTTCCTTTTTCTCTTACATATGAGTTTGCAGTACAAGTGTTCTTTCCATGAGTCTGGTATCATGTGAGAGATAAACATTTCTTACAAAGTATGTGTACTTGCTCAATTCATGCAGAATGCCAACGGAAATTTCCTTGCATGATACATGAATTTAGAACACAGTCAACTCAAGTAAAGTGGTGAAAACTGACCAGACAGATGAATTTAACAACCAGAAAAGAAAGCAAATAACAAGAAACAGACCTTATCCATTGCAGTTCTTTCTCGTGGCAAGATTGGTTTTGCTGGTTTAGGTATTGGCACAGGGGAGCCAGGAGGGCGTAACAAACCCTGTGCCATTGGAGATAAGGCACCTGAAGAAAAGACGCATCTTATCAAAATGATAAAAAACAAAAAACAACAACATTCTATTACAGACAACTTTCTCCCTAAAGAAGGACTCCCCTATGAAAGTAGCCGGGGGGTCATGCTTGTAATAGCAAGGGAAAATCCCCGGCTCCCAAGCCATTAGGGATTGCCTCAGCAATAAATTAATCCTAACATACCATAACCAAATGTCTTACCTGAAATTAAATTTGCTACAACTGAATTAACATTATCCACAAAGGCACGGTCACTTTCAATGCCAATAACATTTCACTGTGTCAAGTGGGACTACAAAATTAATGAAACATTAAGAAACAAAATGAACAAATACTACCTGAAGATGGAGAAGATATATTCATGAGGCTGTTGGATTTTCGTGTTTCCAAGGGTTCTTTTAGCTGATTGGAGGTCCCTGATTGGTTGAGCTGTGAGGTGACGGCCTCTGCCAGTGAGGGCTCAGAGATGGTGCGTTGCAATGGAGCCCCACCAGGACCCTCAACTTTAGGCACAGCATTTCTCTGCCTTAACTCTGCAAATATCAATACAGTGAATCCTGGTTAATCCAGTGACCAAAGGGACATGCCATAGTGACTGTATTAAGTGGGTGTCTGTCTTAAGTGGACTGTCAGAGAAAACGTCACAGACACATGTGTTATTTATATAAAGATATTTTTACAAGCAAACTTTGTTTAATTATTTTGTGACTGGATCTTGAGCAAGTCAATCCTAAAGAAATCTTACGATAATAATAATAATTATACTTTAATTATCCTCTCCCCTTATGGTGCTTTTCAGGGATAATGAAACAAATAATCTAAATGAAACAACATGGTTAAAAATCCCAACTGGTAGGAAACGAACAAGTGGGCTATATTTACAAGAGTGGCTTAGGATTTGAACTTGGGACTACAGGGAACAAATCCAGCTAGCAGCCAGGGCAGGACTTGAACTTGGGGTCTCTGAATTACAAATCTAGCATTCTAACCGCTCGGCCAAGCTGCCTCCACTACCATCATTTGTCATAGTCATAAATTAAAATTACCTTTTCGGTTAAGTGTTATTCAAAGACAAAAATGGAATCGTGACTTAACTTTGTGCTCATGCTTTTAGTTTGTGAGTGGACTTAATAATGAAAGATCCTTTGGAAGGTCACTAATTGTTATTCTTGTTAGGTTTTCACAGCTAAGATATTCAGTCATGTCAGTCATGGACAGTGCATAAAAAAGTGAGGTTGACAATATATAGGAGTTTGTGACTCAAGACAAAGTAAAGTGTGCATTGTCCATATTAGCTGGAATCTGTATTATGCAAAATAATTTTGGAGAAAATAATGAGCTATTTGTTGAGACAAATGAAACTGTCCATTATCTACAGGTGTCTGTTTTAAGTGGGTGTCTGTAGAGCAGGGTTTTACTGTATTAGTATCACTTTCACCCACACAGCAAGTGCAGGTCTGTCTAAGATTTACTCAGTTTTTCTCATTAGCATTTGATTCAAGCATCCTGTTTTATGTTAAGTGCAGTTGCTGAAGAGGTTAGTTCATAGTATCTTATAATAGGCAGTTTGTTTGTTTTTTTTATTTTATACACAGGGCAATAGTATTTTATTAACAAAAGCATGGCCACTGTTAATAATATAACACAAGGCAAATTCCAGCTGAGCTAATTAATTTATTTTAAAGAGATAATGAACAGGTCAAGGGAAAGCTTGGTCACATCGGATGGTACAAATTTATGTTTGCCATTTGACGTAAAGACGATTCTAAATCTCTCCATTAATCAGGCATAGGATTTTGTGCTGAATAATATTATTACGTTGAATAACTGTCTACCAGTTTATAATGAAACAATCTCAAAATTGTTCTCACCTCTAATGAAACCCAGGGTTGTCATTAAGAGCCGGGGGCCGACGATTTTCCCCGGCTACTAAGAGAGTGGCCCCCGGCTACTTTTATTGGAAAATAGAAGAAAAATAGAACCAAAAGAAATCCCTAGCCGTTTGATTCCCCGCCTACTTGTTGTTATTTACCCGGCAACTTGACATCTTAGTGACAACCCTGGAAACCTGCTCACATATAAGTTTAAGATATTCATTCCACACTTTAAAATGACTTGCGGTCATCCAAAAGAAATTAAATAGCAGCCACATTTCAAAAAGTATGCCCTTTCTCAAGACCAAAATTAAGGAATTTGAAGAGGTGTGGAATTTTAAAAACTAAAATATACCAGTATATGGAGAATACCGTATATATATTTTATTTCACGAGTCCATCTCTAACCTGTTCCAATTGTGCCCATTGGGCGTTTTGCTTCAGCTGGCATTGGAGACAAGGGTGTCACCTCTTTCTTCTCCACCTAAAGAGTCAATGGTTATGTTTATATTATGTAATATTTATACAGTCGAACTTCAACTAATGGCAACTTCTCCACGACCGCCACTTTTTTGGCCGACAGTCCATACATTGACTCTTGTTTAAACCAAAGATAAAATCATTTACAAATTATATATACCGTATTTATTCGATTAACCGCCCTGGGCGCTTATTAAATATTTGGACCCTGAGAGTGGGCGCTTATTGGAGGTGAGCACTTATTCGAGGCCGGGCGCTTATTAAATTTTCAACATTTTCAGCAAGTGTAGTATGTTTGTTTTGCATCAAAACAATAAATAGTAAAAACAAAACGCGAAGATGTAACAAAGCAAAGTTTCTGTAAAATACTCTAAAGAAAACTCCGTCTTCGGAGAAGTATCTTATTAGTACTCATTCAATTTTGGGGGGTGTGAAGTGATAGGAAGTGGGGTGGGGGTGTGCGCTTAATCGAGGCTGGGCGCTTATTGACTTTTTCTGCCTTTAGGGTAGGCGCTTATTCGAGGTGGGCGCTAATTCGAGGTTGGGTGCTTATTCGAATAAATACGGTACCTTATGCCTCCCATTTAATGAAAAAATGATTTTCAAAGTTTTCTTATTCAAACATAGGATGCAGAGTGCATCACTGTGGGTTTTGATTCCAACATTTTTACTTTGAATATAATTATAGAAAAACAGGTTAAGGTGGATTCGGTGTTTCTTCAGGTTTAGTACTTTCAAAACAAGGAAATCACTCAACACAGCTTCTTGAATAAATTTCTGAAGCTCAAAAAGCCATTCTAAGAAAGAATACATAGAACTGAGTGGGTTGGCAAGACCAAAATCAGCTCACAGAATGCTTGCTTAAGTTGACACAATAAAATATCCTCTCTCTTTACTCGGAGGGGGAACTACTATAGTTATGTTACTATTGTACCTTGACTATTTCTGAGTTAGGGTCATATTTATCAAGGAGATCCTTTGCAGCTTTGTAGGTTTCCTTCTCCATTACTTCTTCAAGCTGAAGAACAAAGAGTTATCTTAATGTGACATTGATTGTTAAGGAATTAAAGGTGGAAACTCTGTCTAATATTACCTGGAAAAATGGCAATCAATTTAAATAGCAATAAACAAATAACATCTTGGTGAAATGATGACTTTTAAGGTACAATGTTGATACATCAGTGTCTTTGCAAAACTTTGAAACACTTTGATGTATTTCACAGTGTGGACATGGTTAACCATGGAGAGAAAAACTGTGTGAAAGTTTCTTTTACTTCGCCCACGCTGCTTTAAAAGTACTCAGACTGGTGTTTTTAGAATATTTATTGCTTTTGTCCAAAAGGGAACAAAAAAGGTTCTGACACAGTTTACGAATGAAAGTAAAAGTATTTAAAAACTGAATGGTGACTTGACGGTTTCACCAATCAAAAGAGTACAAGTGATACTTCCAAGACCAGGCAAAATTATTTGACAGAAATTAAGGTTATGCAGGCAGTTTTGACGTAAATTGGGAAACAGCTAAAATTTAAACATTTTCAAGCTGACAATGGTTTCTGTCCTTAAATCAACATTACTCTTGACTTACAACTTGTCTTTTCTTGTCTTTTAACTCTTCCAGCCTTCTAGCTGTAGGAGACAAAAAATACTATTATAATATACCCAAACAGAGGGCCCTTTTTTTAAAGCTGCTAAAAAGTCACCAAAGGAAAACTTTTTTAATTGGGACAATAATGGCTGAAGACGAGCCAAAGATTGTGGCAATATTTTCATGTTTCATTTGGATACATGACAAAATTAATGAAAGGTTTTAAACTTTTATACACTGGATTTGCTTGTTGATGAAATGAAGCTTTCAGTTAGACCCCTCACTAACAAATTTCACTCATACATCTAGTAGTCTTGCTTCCAGAGGCAACTGGTCACTGAGTGATTCAAACTAGTAAGCTTTAGTTTTCTTTCTGACTAGATTAATTTCTTGGATACTGCACACATGACTTTTAGATGTGATTTGAGAAATCACATCTAAAGAAACAACAAGAAGTAACAAGAAAGTTACTTACCATTCTTACTCATTCTGCTCACAAACACATAATGAAGAACTCTTTTTAACAAATACACCCTGGAAAGGAGAAAATAAATTATTGTTATCATTTACTGTTTTTGTGTTGTAGTTCAATTTTTCACAGGGTACAAATTGCCTTTGTACCGGTACAATTATTTTTAAACTGGTACAAAATTATTGATCCAGTACAAAATTTATTGAAGTGGTTTCATTGTATCTTTTTAAGAAATAGTTTTAGTTTCCAGATATTTAGGGTAAGGGTTTGGGGTTAAGCATTCATTTTACTAATTAGGGTTACGCACTCATTTCACTGATTAGCGTTAAGCACTCATTTTACAGATAAATGTTAATGGTTAACTTTCAATTAACGTTTGGTACCCATTGCTTTTCCTCTCAGTCAAACAAACAACATTAGTATTGGCCCACAGTAATGACTTTTTTACTTCTTGAAACAGAAGGTTTGAATGCAGAGGTGACGTCTTGTCGACACAATCAATTTTTATAGAGGCAATTTCTCCAACTTTAAATTTCTAGGTTTTTTTTTTTTGGCTTTGGGTTACCATTTCATTGTTGTACTTTTCCTGATTTTTTCAGACAGTTGATTGGAAACTGGTTAACAAAAATTAAACTGGTAAAAAAAATTGTACCAGTTTAAAAATAGTCGCACAGGTCCACAAACAATTTGTACCATGAGCAAAATTGAACTACAAAATTTACGCTTCAACTGCTGACTACCCATATTGAACCACGTCCCTTTTGCCACTCATGACATCAACATTTTCAACCCTCATATGGCAGGGCTTGAAAAAAAAACATGAATTTCAGTGTGTCCTTTGAGCAAGCCGTTCTCACATGTGGCTTGCTTATCTTAGTTAATGATTTTGTTAGAGGATGACTTGCCTATACCCTTGCCCATTGGGTGAATGAGCTTTAATAGTTACTTTCCCAGCAAGACAATGTTGTAATTAATTTTTCATCTCAGGTAAATTTTACTTTTCTTTTGTTTCAACACCATTAGTATGCATCAACATACCCAAACACAAAAGAAAAAGAAAAATTACCTGAGCTAAAAAATTAACTACAGCAACATTCTACTTGTCCTGGACCAGATGGGACTTTTTTCAAGCCCTGAATTATGGACAACAGACAACTTTGACACCTAACTTGTGAAGGGGAATTATAGACCATTCAAACCATACCCAAACAAGTGCAATATCTCAGAGAAGAATGAAAAAATTCCAATAAAAATCTTCTTTAACTAGGCGCCAAACCTTTCTTCAATAACATCACAGCTTAACTGACAGACGACCAATAACATCACGACGTATTTGACCAATCAGATCAATAACCAGAGTATAATACCATCAACTGACGTGATACAACTCACGTTGACTCTGAAGATGACTACCGCACAGGTTGTCGAAACGTCAGTGACTGTCAACAACAACAGTCCTATTCAGGACTACGTTCACCCGGACGATCAAACTCAACCAACTTTTGAAAACACTTCATGTAAGGTTCCTTGGGAAACCAGTTAGTTTTGTTTTCCCAAGAGTCCTGTTTTCCAGAGACGAAGTCAAGGGAAACATCAGGACTCTTGGGAAAACAAAACTAACTGTTTCTCTCGGGATCTGACATTAAGTGTATACTATACCAGGGTTGTCACTAATATTTCAAGTTACCGCGTAAATACAACAAGTAGGCAGGGAATCAAATGGCTAGGGATTTTTTTGGTTCTATTTTTCTTCTATTTTCCAATAAAAGTAGCCGGGGGCCACTCTCTTAGTAGCCGGGGAAAATACCCAGCCCCCGGGTCTTAATGACAACCCTGCTATACAGAATCAAACCCCTGATGAAAGTATGTTTAAGCTTAAGAATAGTTTACTTACACAATAGGAAACACAAGAAGTGGAATTGCACGAACTGCTCTTGCTTTCCAAGACTTTGGAAAATCGTAAAAATAACACACAAGAGCTGCCACAACATAGAGAAGGATAGAGTAGAGAATTAAAGAGCCAATGAATTTCTTTCGAAGCTGTTCTGTCCTCTGCTGACTTGATTCTAAGGCTTTGAGATCCTGTAAAGACAAAAGCAAAGGAAATATTGTTACAATAACAAACTTAATATTTATAGAAAGGCATTGGAGGGGGCAATGGGAGCTAGAAAAACTGTGGTTTTAAGGTGATTCATTAGTTTTGCACTTAGCATCTCTTACTGTGCATAACAAGATGGCCACCATGGAAAAAAGCATCAGAAGTAACATTATTAAAATGAAGTTGACTGAAGAGAAGCGCCATAGGAATTTTCACTTGCAGTTGTTTCTTGCCGAGATTAGACTAAATGTGTTGGGAATGTGCATAACATAAGCAGTATGCGTGTTGCTGAGTTCGACTTCCTCACGGAGAGCCTTGATGCCTGGCCCCTAGGCAACATTATTCCAAGTAGCCTATGCAGTTCTGGTCACATGCTCCAGGTGAGTTTTTGATTTTTTTTCTTGTTTCTTGTCTTGCGGCTCTTCATCTTGGATACGTAAACAAAAAACACTGACCACAAACGTCTGGAAAGACGATGTACACACAGAGCCTAGCAAGTTAACTACCATGAGTAAACACAATGGCACAGCATCTGGACTTGCAACAAGAAGGTCATAGGTTTGATTCCTTTTTCAAAGTCACCTGTATTGCTTACTGAAGAAATATCACTCTCAAAATAGCACTCTCCTCCTCTACACATGTGATAATATTCAAGCGTAATTATTGCAAACTAGCCCTTGATGAAAATTTGTTGGCAACAGACATCGGGAGGCAAATGACTCTTTGCTCTTCTTAATTTTACCTTCCTGAATATTCATTTCCTCACTAGCAGCACAGAAGAGCTTTAAAATATTTCACTTTCAATAATCATATACAAAAAAAATGCATTATTTCCAAAACATTTTTATTTAAGTTGTAATGAATTGCTCTACCTGTGACAAACTAAACGGAGTTATTAAATAGAAAACATAGTTTAAAATGATTTGGAAAATCTACAACTGTACACCTCTACTTTGCAATCATATTCATTGGCATTTTGACATTTTCAAAGAACATTACTGTTTTTTTTTTTCAAAATGAAATTTGTGTACTTTGTGAATTTCAAAATAAGTAAGCTTATGCATCAATATGATCAGGCGATCAGTGAAACTTAATTCAGAATATTACAAGACCACAGTTAAAAGTCGTATAGACCTCTGACAACATCGATTTTGTGACCAATAGTTGCTCATAAAATTTGGCGTAAGTTATTAATTATTTAATTCTTTTTATAACAATTATTTTTTGTCTGGCAAAATAAACGGGTAATTTTCGACAAGCCCATTCTCAATAGTGGTGTTATGTATATGTATCTAAGGGCACTTTAACTGAAAAATCAAACCTCAGCTACTACAGACTTGTGCCGTTGATTGTAAAATAATTTAGCTTCCTCATTGTTTAAAAATTTTGGTAATTATTACTCTGGCTGTGGGAGCACATTTAACCTTTGTGAAAATTATCCAACAAGGCATCATAATGCTTAGAAAAATGGCTTCTACAGCACTGATTTAACTCCGTTCATACAACAAAGAAAAACCAGGAAGCAAGAAACATTCAAGCTAAGGTTGGTTAAACTTGCACAATGAGTTTAAGTGCGAGATCTACCAAAATAAACGTGGCAAATCAACATATTTCCAACTGCATAAAACCTCTACCTCTAATAATAAAAATTCTCACCTTCTCTAGGACCTCTAAAACTTCCCCTAATGACTCTTTTTTCTATAAAACAATAAGACGTTTACCGTGATTTAATAAGCTTTTGTAATGAAAGCTGCGATCGAGGTAGTGGTTGTACTTTTACCACTTAGCATCAATCGAATGTTTCTCAACAGCTCAGTTAAACGCGGCAACAGCCCAGAAGGCAAAACTCAAACACTAACCCTCCATCTTGAGAAAACAATGCCCATTATGGCAAAAATTTCAGGGAAATTTCCAGTTTCTTTTTTGCAAGCTACCTATCTTCCATGCTGACGATCACAGATTTACGGCGCCGATTAAACGGCGCCAAACGCAACACCATTGGATCATGCGCTGTGACATGGAAATTCAGGAGTGTACAATGGACTTGAGAGGTAAGGACTGGGAATAGGGTTTATGGTTGAATCCTCGACCTGTTTGCCAGCGTCTTGAGTCGTTTCGCTTGCGAGTTAGGCCGTTTCACCAACGTTCTGATCACACTCAGTGATGGTAATATCAGTTAACCATGAAAGAAAATCGAGAAAATCGTTGGCGAAACGACTTATAACATGCGAGCGAAACGACCTAACATTTAAGAAAGTAAACGACTTAAGAGGACGTAGGCGAAAGTAACGACTAGTTGGCGGAACGACCGGTCACCGTGAATACCATCACCATTCGCAGTTTTCCGTGTAGCGTGTGTGCAGCCTTCCCCCTCCCCCCTCCCCATAGGGGAAAGGGAGATTGTAGACAGTATTTCCGTGTAGGACTTTATGAACTGATTTCAGTAGTTCAGCATGACAGTAACCTTGAGATCAACCTTTAAGTTGTCATGGGACTTCTGGGGTTCGTAGAGAAGGTCGTCTGGGATACAGCCATGAACCCCCGGGGGTACTCCTTATAACGCCCTATACTAGAAGGCCCCGCCCAAAGGGCTTCCTTTCACAGGCCGCAGGTATATGAAAGGGTACGAAAGGATTTCACTAGTTGAAGTATATGAAAGGGTAGAGAAATCTGTCATTTCGGTCGATGAAAGGCCCAAAAGGCTTACACATGCGTTTTATCGCTGTGAGAAAGACTGGGAACGTTCTGCTTTTGTGATTTATTCAGACAGTAAAACCTCTATTGGGCGGACCCCCAGTTAAGCGGACACCCTCTATTAAGCGGACACTAAGCCGGGTCCCGAAATTAGCGTCTTATATTTCCCTCTATAACGAACCCCTATTAAGCGGACGCGGATACTAAAATACTTGGATACTTCTACTTCTACTTCTACTATATTACTTCGCAAAGCCTGTACAGCATCACGCGAAGGATCCGTATATCAAGGTTGACCACAACACCGGGGTCTACGACCCCTACTCTTTACGAACAGTGTGTGGGTTCTTTAACGTCCCACAGTATTAATATAGGCAAGGATTGTGAGACGGGGCCTACGGTTTTTCGTCCTTATCCGAGAAGACTAGAAAGTCTAACCATTTGCAGATGTCATTACAAAGGCAGCACTTTCTTCTCAGTTATCGTTAAGACCCTGAGTGTTGGTCCGGCCGGGGCTTGAACCCGCGACCTCCCGCTCAACAGACCGGTGCTCTCCCAACTGAGCTAACCAGGCGGCGGATAATTTCTATTGTTAAAAACCACTATTTAAGCGGACACCAGACTGAATTGACAATAGTAGTTTTGGATTACTTCCTTGAAATACGTACTGAAGTCGATTAATAAAGATAAATCAATACATTTAGCTGTCAATAAGCTGTAGATTAGACCGATATCCGGAAGTATAATTGTCATCAGCAATCAAAGTTCACCTAAAACTCTTGCGCAAAGTACATCTTCCTTAGTTTCCTCAACAACATGGAACTTAGCCTGCGATAACATCCGTTTCTCCTCGCTCTTCGCCGCTGGGGACGTTTCGCGAGGACGAACGTCGTTCCTCCGCGCGAAACGTCCCCAGCGGCGAAGAGCGAGGAGAAACGGATGTTTTCCCAGGCTGCTACTGTCAAAGAGAGACACGAGAATCCTGCATCCCGAACTGTTGTCATCTCCTCTCTATCCTGAATATCGTTTTCTTTCCTAATCCCGCATCCCGTGCCCTAATCATTGGCAAATCCCGCTTCCTCGGGTCGCAGTCTTATCCCGAATCCCGTTAATGTTTCCCGCGCGAACTGAGATACCGCGCTCAGTATTTTGGTCAAATCCCGGATCCCAGAAATACCCTTCCGGTCCCTGTTGAAGACAAAAAAAGGTAAAGCAACAATATTTAACGTCGAGACTGTGATTTCACTCATAAACTTGAGGTCGACGGAGTGTACCTCATCGGTACTTTAATTTCGCGATTTTGGCAAGAATGCTCTTTGAGTGTCACTGTCTTTAGCACGAAAGTACTAATTGGGGACACTATTTTTTACGGGAGACGGGACCGCCATTTTACTTGGTTATCCGAGCCACGCGAAGGTCCAACTGCTTGCGGTGCAAAGGGAGTACCATCATTTCTCAGTGATTTTAAGACCCTGAGGATTGGAATCGAGCCCGCGACCTCCCCCTCTGCAGTCAAGCGCTCTACCGACTGAGCTAATCCTGCCGCAAGAAAGTATTTCCCGGGGTGCGATTTTAATACGCAAATATGAAAAGAGGCATTAAAAGTCGCGATTCAAGCGTTCTCAACTTGATTTTAGTTTTCAATCTTCTGACCTTTTAAAAATATCGAGATAAAATGAAACAAGCAAAACGCAATATTGACGTTATTTCTCAACATGCCACAGAAGGCACAATTACGGATTGGAACGCACCAGTAAAACAAGCTAATAACTTGTCCTCATTTGTCCATACATACATCATGTAAAGTTTACAAATGTTATAGATATTACATTAATGTCATTCATTTTTTTTCCAGTGATTTGAATTTTCTATATGGGTATATTAAATTTTGCGGGGATTTTTCCACAATCGCGAAAAACGCGAAATAAGGTAAAAGAAGATCCTTGCTTGATCATTTTACGTAAAATTTTCAGAACTTCATACAACTGTAATATTAACTATTTATACTCAAAAGAAAATAATTTGATTTGAATAGCTCAATAAACATAAGATTAAGGACAACTTTTTCCACTCAGTTTCTATTCTTTCTTGTTTTAGTCTTTTGTTGGGTATTTCATAGGTTGCTGAACCAATTATTATTTTAGGTTATTTTGGATACTCTGCTTTCCTGCAAATAATATACAAGTGGCCTTGCAGGAGTGAGCAACGTACGCGCTTGTCAGGCGAGATTGAAATCTGCCAAGATTAGGAACCACGAAACTAAAGGACCTAAAGTCGAGCAAAACGGAACTTTAATTTGAGATTTAGGCCTGAATGGAAGAAGTGGGATAGTTCAACTTGTTTTTTGACTGTTTAAAAATATTTCAATTTTTATTATTTATTCTTGATTTGGATGGTGTATGTATCGAACTGTATCGTGCGGTTCTTTCGATTTGAATAATGGAATAATAAATAACTTTAAAAAAAACTTCATTTGCTTTTCTGTAATGATCTAAGGAAAATAGGTACTTCTTCGTTAAATGCCAACCAAATTCTTCGTTTCTGTGATAACGGAAGTTTGGTCTTTCCTATTTCAGTTCCCCACAGATATTTGTAAATAATCATTTTATTTCTTCCTTACAGTATTTCATTGAAATAAAAGATCAGGATAAAAACACGAAAAATTCTGGTAAGGGCCCTCCGGCTCTCGTCTCAAAACAGACCTTCAAAACTCCAAGTACACGTCAGCACTTCTCATTGACGACTGGCTTCTGAGCGCTCAGGAAACGATTGCATGGACTAAGTTACTTTTGAAAAAAGGTATAGTGTTCTTCGATTTTAATTTCTATTACAAATTCGTTAGCTTTCATTTTGGACCTCCTATAATTGTCAATTTAGTTCCAATGTGAATCGCATATTTTATCGCCTTTTAGCTGAGTTCAAACTATGGAAAGTTCAGAAAACTCAGCCTGAGAAAACTGCCCACATTTCACGACTCCACCACTGGTTTTCCCTCGTCTTTCGATTCTCAGGGTAACTAGTGGCGGCGTCGTGGAATTTTGGCGGCTTTCTCAGGCTTTAAAAAATCCGTGATTATTCAATGCCTTATAATTGATTTTCATGGAATCAGAGTATTATCAGGGGCACCCAACGAGAATTTAGCTCAAAACCACTTAAACATATCATTGTTAAACGTATTTTAGTATTAAACGGTAGATATAGGCATATTTTTATCCCCTAAAATGATTTTTCATCTGTTCGGATTTCCTAGCTGAAAGTCTAGTGATCCGAAAATTATAGGGATCAAAACTTACCTTTTCGAAAATTTCAGCCAGAAAAAAAGCTCCCGAAAATTCTAGGTGACCTTTTAAGGGTAAAAATCCGTTAAAAATGGGCAATTATACCGTTTTTTATGATGTTCGAAAATCCTAGGAGAGGCAGGCAAACAAGAAATTTTACAACAAATGTTCCGAAAATTCTAGATCTCAAATCGTCTTCCGAACAGATATTTTCCGAAAATTGTCGTTGGGTGCCTCTGTATTATCCCGACAAGAAATAATTTTGGGGGTTACATTTGTTCCTGGCGGCAGTGATGTCATGTGAATTTGGTGGATAAAAACTTTTAAGGTCATCTTATTTTCTTTTGAATACAGTAGGAATCAGTATTAAGACAAAAGTACTCTTACTGTCAACCCGTCCTATTGCTCATTCAGGTCAAAATCCCGAGAAAAATTAAGACAGAATCCAATATCTACCGTTTAAATACGTTTAACAATGCTATGTTTAAGTGGTTTTGAACTATATTCTCGTTGGGTGCCCCTGCACAATGGCAGTCGAATGGAACGGCTATTGCCAAAAACAAAACAAAAAAATGAAAAAACGGTTTAGCAAACTTTTAAAAAAATTCTAATGTATTTATAATTCATGAATTGAGTTCGGCACGCCGGTAGCACGACGTTTGAAACTAAGTCGAGCTACTGCCTTGTAGCACGGCAAGGCTTGCCGTGCTACACGGCAGGAGCACGACTTAGTTTCAAACGTCGCGCTACTGCCGTGCTAAGTCGAATTTAATTCGATCATTTAAGTTCGGCACGGCAGAAGAACGACGTTTGAAAAGGGCCTTAATCATTGTACAGAGTAACTGCTGAATGTCATGATCGTTAACAAACATTGCGCAATTTTTACAAACCTCTATTAAGTGGACACTTGGGAAGGTCCTTCCCGAAGGTGTCCGCTTAATAGAGGTTTTACTGTATTATAAAATGGTGTATAAAAGGGTAAGGGTCGGGCGGAGTTTCCCCGTAAGAAACTTTCTTGATTACCGTATTTCCTCGAATAACAGCCAGGGCGATGATTTCTTTTTTTGCAGCAAAAGGGGGCGATTATTCGAGGGAGGCGATTATTTTAAACATTTCCGTCAAAGGGGGACGATTATTCGAGGGAGGTGATTAATCGAGGGACAGCTATTATTCGAGGAAATACGGTACCCTCCCGGGCATGACTCATGACACATAGCTTAGTCAAAATACACGCATATACAGTCCACAGAGGGATTCCACCTATCTCCAGCGCCTGCGCTGGTTGCAGAAAATCGTTAGAATGTTAGCCAAATTGTCCTTTTCAATGTCCAGGCCTTTTCCGGGGGGGTATTTCCCAGTAACAGGCTTATGGGGATGTACCCCTGGATAGGGTTCATTTTCACAACTGGATTGACTATAATGGGGTTGCACTGTCAATAGAGTTACTAGAATGGGGTCGAACATCTCGGGATTTGGGGGATAAGAATATTCCGGAAATTAGAAATTTCAAAATGGGAAGATCTTTACTGCATTAATTAAGTTCAACAAATGTGTCAATTCATTTCCGGAGGCTTTATACATAAACAGAAAGTGACTAAGTTTGGATCGCGAAAATTAGATTTACCAAAACGTGTCTAAGATCGGGTCTAAAATTGTTCACGGAATTAGATTGGAAATTAACGCCAACTTAAGGGACAACGACTTTCTTACAAAGGAAGTTAATGAGAAAGAGAGGATAACATTTCAACATGAAATAAATTAACGCGACGTTCACAAAGAAACAAAACTTTCTGAGACAACTGGAACAAAGTTACGCTGTAAACGTATAACCCGAAATGGAAACTTCCCCCATGCGTAAAAAGAATAGGTCAAGCAAAGAAAACTGGTCACTTCGAGTCTTCTTCACAGTTTGACTGATATTGGCCGATCTCCACCCCTAAATAAATACTTCTCTTTCATAGGTGTCAAGAACGTCAAAAGTGTATCGAGAATTTAGGGCCAAAATAATGGCAGTCAAGACTGTGGAAATTGACGTTAACAAAAATTAACGCGACTTAAATGAAACGTTTTTAAATTTTTCATAATAAGGTATAAAGACAAGCAGATTTTTGCCCTAAAAAAAGAGAAAAAAACTTTATCGAGCGTTCGTCCCAAGTCAAGGGTGCCAAAGTCGGTCCCGAGGAGGAAGGGATTATATGATAAGGTTTGCTTTCTTGGGACCAGTAGAACAGACTGTCCGTAACAGATGTTCGTGTCTGTGTGGAGTTGTTGGACCGTAATTGAGATCACCAAATTTACTAGTAAGGGTATGTCTGTTCCAGCGTAACTAAAACAGGCACTGATTTTTCACGGAATCAGCCATGCGACAAAACCGAAAAAGATTAACGAGACAAGGCTTAAACATTATCAAAGACAATTCTTTATAAAGATCTGAAGATATTCATGTATTAATGCTATGTACACGCTATGATTCATTTCGTATTATAATACAAATCTAACAGTGAAATGCTACCATAAGCACCTCACGTTTTAACTATGAGCTACGTGTTCAGTAGCATACAGAACAAGCATTATTTTTGGGGGGGTTTTCAGGCGAACAAAGAAAGCGCGATGCGGACGTGGATCGCTCCTCGCCTCGAGCTTGCCCTCGCTCCCCTGAAAAAAAAAAACGCGGCAAATAACGCCTGTTCTGGAGCAAGGTTATATTCACACTCATTCTCGTCCCCAGTGCCACTCGGCTTGATTTGTTGTGACCAAGAAACGACGGGCTCTGGGGACGAGAATGGTTCACACTGTACCGGATAGCGCTTGCGCAGAAAAGAAAATCACGCTTGATAGGGCTTCACTTCGCATATAAGAATGGAGATTTCTACACGCGTCGATTTTGAAAGTGGATCATCACCAGATAGGTTTCTGCCACTCCTCCTCGCAGTGTGAACAGGTTTTCGGAACGCAGCAGAAGTAAATGAGTACGTAGAAGCGAGCATTGGAGACAACTGATACGGAAGTAAATATTCAGGGGTGGCGATTGAGATTTAACCCTCTTGGCCAACCCATCAGGCACGGTATAATCGATGTTCCATGTGTGTGAACGACTTGTTCCAGTTCTGTGCTGTAGCCGTTCTTACGGTACTGCACAGCTTTTCATGTCGGTACGTACATAACGTTATCCGGTGTAGCGTAGACACAGCCTTAGTGCGGCCCATGGTATATCAGGAATGAGCGAAACAACAAAATTATCCTCAAAAAGTATCCAAGACAGCTAAAGGAATTATCAATAAAAACGAATGCAAAACTACAGTCTTTCCCGGCGGTTTTGGTTTGTCCTTCTATCGACTAAGTATTTAGTGTTTGTTGCTCGTTTTCAGCGAAAATGTTCACTTAGTTATTTCATTTCTTTTTTGCTCTTCACATTTTACATGTAACCTTTGTTTCAAATCTTTGTTTCTATGTATTTTTCTGTTCATTTGCATTTGATAATGGTGGCATGTCGTCGTCAAAAAAAGTCGTATGTTTATAGCGTTCTTCTAAAGCTTAAACATTTGCTAGTTAAAAAGTGTTCTTCGCCAAATGAAGGGGGAAACAACCGCAAGAAAAAGCTGCTCGCGTCTCTACACTACTACAAATTACCAGATCATAATGCCAAAAAAGTTCCAAAATATAATTGGAGCATTTAAAAATTTTCTAAATTAATTGTAATTTGATTTCCAAAAAATGCATGGTGCTACTAACCAAGACACCGTAAGAACAATATATGAATATTATTTTAAATATATTTCAACACGCCTTTCTTCACATAATTAGGGTTTCCAAAACTTTCCAATTCAAGTTATAAAAATCAGCTACCGACTTTAATTTGGGAATACCTAACATCTTTGTAAATGAAAGAGAACCAAACGGTATAACAACAGTTTACATGAGATGGATATTTACAAATACATATTTTTCCCCTCGGTCATTTCTTATGAATCTGCTATATGTTTTATTCGCTTTTTCTGATGTGACCATGCACAACACTGAAAAGCATTGTGATCTATTTGGACCTAGCTGACTCATTCATTTATTCGGTCACAGTGTGTGACCTAAGAAACAAAAGATTGTTAACGGTCAAGGAACTGCAGCAAAATTGTTTCTGTGCTTGATTTTTTTCGGGCCTTCATAAAAAGTCTCCTCCACTAAATGTGCCTCAACCAATCACTGGAACTTGCAAATTAAACTCTACAAGTTGAGTTTAAGTTAATCATCCATTCATTTAGCACGCTTTTCCTTTGTCCACAATCATGGGAAAAGCAACTTCACTCCAGGCACACCAGTATATCGAGTTTAAGTAAAATCCAAGTAGTGGTCTATCTTCAATGCTGCATTCTGATTGGTTGAGCTACTACTAGGCTATATGTTATAGCCCCCTATTAGCGAAAAGCGCGGGCTTTTTGGCGGCAAAAAAGGATTAAAGTCTAGCTTTTAACTAGCTAAATTTTTTTTATTCTCGATATTTTTGACCAACTAGTTGGATTTTACTAAAACAATTATTCCTCTCGCCCTCATGGCCTCTGAGTCAATGGCCCATTCGGCCTTCGGCTTTATGGGCTATTGACTCAGAGCCCATTCGGGCTCGAGGAATAATTGTTAAATATTATACATTGTACTCACTATCTGTCTTCTCACTGGCTTAGATCCTACAGTTAGTTTGGAAATCATTACTGCCTACAGATAGTTATCTGCTAGAAGCGAGATTACTGACTAATCTGTAGGTTGTGCACACAATGCATGATTTCCAAAGCAATGTCAAACTGTATCCCATGCGATGCTGTCTTTGTCCTTATTTTCTTCAAAACAATGTATAACAAATCAGTTTTTGTGATACCCGGAATAGTCAAGGTTTGGTAAGTGTTATCAGCCTCGGCCAATAACACTTACCTCAACCTTGATTATTCTGGATACACAAAAGTCTGATCCAATAATTGTCTAAAATTCGCTCTCAACAACTTGGTTTTGATGACCAATGAAACCTAATAACTCTACCTGAAAACAAAAAGACTTATGTCTACTTAGTCATCTCAAATCTAAGTTTTGTCTATAATAACCCTTCTGTTATTAGAAAAATACAGATGTTAATTGTTTCGTATTAAAGGCAAACTTCCACGTAGTTTCCAGGAAAGAGACCAGTTGTTCCTCCCTCTGTGACTCCCTCAAACCAGCCATCATCGTTCTTCTTGACGACATATATAATGACTCCTTCTGAGAAGGTAAGTTCATCATCTCTTTGCTGTTCATAACTATACAGCGAAATCACTGAAAGAAAGTAAACAGTTTGTCATTTTCCATCGTTTAAGCATTTTCTTTCCGTAAAAGCCATCTAGAATGTATAAAGTATCTTTTGCAGTTTAATGGTCGGGAGACATAATGGTACAAGGACATGATGCAGCAACTTGAAACAGCCACAAAATCACGAGCTAAACACGCACAGGACACCTGCAGCAGGAACAAAATCACGCGCAGCACAAAAACACACACACAGGCATGTAAATCATGTGCTTGTAACTTAATCACTGCCTCAGGCAAGCAAGTAAGCAATGGACTCAGACAAGAAAACCATAGGACCTACTTGTCCAAACTACAAGCTGGAATTCAAGTTATCTTTAAGCTCTGGAGGTATCCAAACCCCACCTTTCCAATATTGTTGCAAGGTATCCAAACCTTGCCTTTACAATATTGTTGCAAGGTATCCAAACCCCACCTTTCCAATATTGTTGCAAGGTATCCAAACCCCACCTTTCCAATATTGTTACAAGGTATCCAAACCCCACCTTTCCAATATTGTTACAAGGTATCCAAATCCCACCTTTCCAATATAGTTTCAAGGTATCCAAACCCCTATCTTTCCAATATTGTTCCAAGATATCCAAACCCCACCTTTCCAATATAGTTTCAAGGTATCCAAACACAACCTTTCCAATATTGTTTCAATGTATCCAAACCCCTCCTTTCCAATACTGTTTCAAGATATCCAAACCACCCTTTCCAATATAGTTTCAAGGCATCCAAACCTCGCCTTTCCATTACTGTTTCAAGGTATCCAAACCCTGCCTTTCCAATATTGCTTAAAGATATCCAACCCCCCCTTTCGAATATAGTTTCAAGTTATCCAAACCCCACCTTTCCAATAAAAGTTTCAAGGTAATGGAACCTACCCTTTTCAATATAGTCTTTAGGCATCCAGGGCTGTGTATCTGTAGGAGGAGGAGGAGTCTGGTACATGTCTTCAGGTGGCGCTGGCATCGGAAGTGATGATGGGGACTGGTAAAAATCTTCCGCAGCAGGAGGGGGTGGGGGAAATGGACTCAAAGCATCTAAAACCACAGAAAAAAAGACGTATACTCTTAAATAATTGAACTAGATCCTAGTATTGTTAACAGTGTTGGGCAAAACTTGAATTATTCTTCTGTAAAATAAAGTCTCAAAGAGGTTTCAACAACTCTGGAAAATATTCAATATGAGATAGGTTGGGACATCCAGAAAGGAGATATAAGCACCGTTGTGCCTCGATGACTCCTTCTACAAATAAATCCTTCTATAATGGGCCAGGGTTGTAAACATTAAGGTCCAAGCGAATCGATTTTAGAAGGATTTGTAGGGAGTCATTGGAACAGTTCTAAAATCAATGGGAATGACTGGGTTGTTATGTGCACCCTGCCAAATAAAAGAGTATCCAAGGCTTACTTAAATTTTGAACAAAGGAGAAAAGGGATGTCCTTGGTTGGCTTTTGGATATCACTCAAACAAAGAAGCTTGGTATTGATATGGGGGACACTTGTCAAACAGGGAAAAGTATAAAAAAAAGCCATGGGCCAAGTTCACACCTTTTGTTTAAGACCTTAATGAGTCACCCCCCCCCAATAGAACCTAAACCCATTTAAAAAATACACTCTCCCTTCAAAAAAATTTAAAGCTACCTTAGAAAAATTCCCAGTTTCTCTATACTGTACATGAAACATAATACACAATAATATTGAAAGTGTGTGTTGAATAAGGCCCTGTGTGATACTCAAATTTATGTCAAATAGGCCATTTTACAGTTATGGATGGAAGCGAGGGTGAGGGTGACCTTGTTTTGATACAAACCTTCTTAGCTTTGTTATGGAAATTGTTCTTGAAAAATACTAGTTAGCATAAGAATAACTTGATTTACATAATAAAGCAGGAAGGTTTGTACCAAAACAAGGTCACCCTCAGCCTCACTTCCATCCATAACTGTAAAATGGCCAATTCTCCTTCTGTTTCACAAACAAATAATTTAAAAGGAGAATCTAGCATTTTATTAAAAGTCACTCAAGGCCACCACATACACCCCTCAATTATGTAATTTCCTGATGATTCAACATGAATTAAACATTTTTCTTACCGACAACAGATTCATAAGTATCAGTGGGATCTAAAGTAGAGAAAAAAAAGATTGTATGCAATGGGTTTAGTCTCTCACACATATTTAGTACCTAGTATAGGCATTACATTAACTTAAAGCTGCACTGTTTTCCAGACATTTCTTGAAGAACTTGTTCAAAAATGTAGTCTACAGATTTCTTTATGAAGTTATTGTCAAATAAAGTACTACTGCCACAAGATAGCTTCAGCAAAGGCTAGTTCTCACTAGTGATGGAGTCGGAGTCAGAGTCGGAGTTGTAATCAGAAGCGTAGAACTCTATGGTCTACTGAAAACAGCGTTCTGATTCCTTCTGAATTTGCCACCGTTTACGATCAAGTGAAAACTGGGTCGTTGGAGTCACAAGCAGAAGTGGAAGAACTAAACCAATCACAAAACATGGGAACATCCCTTGTGATTGGTTTATCCTTCCAGAGGGGGATCACTGCTGCTTCTATTTATTCCTATTTCTTCAGAATAACACAAATTATACGTTCATGAAAGAACAATCACAGGCAACCATTCAAATTTCGGCAGTTTTTCTGAGGTCAGAACAACAGTTTGTGCACTAATTTGCAAACACTATCCACTATGATAAATTCTGTCTGAAATGCAGGCTAATGTAAGGGTTACCGTGTCAATAAAAGTTGAACTCAAGGTTCAACCATACAATTAAGATATGCAAAGATTATCATAGCAGTAAATGATGAAGGCTGCTATTGCGAAGCAAATGAAAACCAGCAAATAAAACAAAATGCCTCACCTGGTGAGTTTAGGTTTGGTTCTCCATCGGCACCTGGCAAAGGAGGAGGTGGGGGTGGGGACAACAATGCCCCTCCAAGGGGTGGGGGGCGGGGAGGGTTTGGAGGCCCAGGGGGTGGGGGAGGAGCTGGAATATCAGAGGGTGATGGAACAAATGGACCTGCAGAGGGTGGTGGCGGTGGTGGTGGTGGGGGTGGGGGGGCAACCATGGCATCATTACCTGAAGAGAATGGAGGTTCTGGTGGGGGAGGGGTGGTAGGTACAGAGGGGTATGGTGGGGGTTGTTCAGCTTCAATGATTGTTCCAGGTGGTACAGATGGGGGCATTGGGGGTGGTACTGGAGGGGGTGGAGGTTTTGTGTTTATAGCTGGTCGCTTGTAGAACTGTTGCCGCATGCTGCCCTTCGCTGCTTGAGTATCTTGTGGCTGTGGTTTTAACTTTCTTGAGCTCTTGCGTCGTGTCACTTGAGACTCAGTTGTCTTTACGCCATGACCTAAAAGATAAGAGAAAAAAATACAAAACAGGCAGTAAATATCAAACTTTTTTCACTTGAACGTCATTTTTTATCAACAAGAGAAAATGGGTACCATTTCAGGAGTGTAGTTCCCGCCATTCTTAATGGCATTATTATTAACTGAAACCATTTCAACAATGCAATTCTCCCCCTCAATCCCTCTAACTACTAAAATATAACATGAAAGCATGATGTCATTGTGAATTATTTCTAAACTTTGATCTAACCAGAAATTTCAAAAATTATTCAATCAATCAATCATCTTTATTTAAACAGGGAATCCCATTCATAAAAATGAGAACAAATCCAGAGGGACTCAGGACCACCGGACCTGCAACCACACCCGGAACCGCCAGATTGTAAGTCCGATATGCTGACCACTTGGTCACGCTGCCTCCTTTCCTGCAAGGAATAACTTTTAACATACAGAGAGAGAATTGCTTTGTAATGATGGTTTTTAACATTATTATACCTATGTTATCCAGGATAGAGTAGTCTGTGGTCCTTCGAGCATATCGCATAGCTTTTTCCTGCTCAGCTGGAGCTATGATCCTATGTGTTCGTCCTGTCATTTTACTAGAAGCCAAGACGCCAATTTCTCTCCGTGCCACTTTTTCCTTGTGGATGTCAACAGTCTAATAAACAAATAAGAATGATGATGAACTTATAGTATAAAAACGGTGATGTATTTTGTAAATGTGTCGCGGAAAACAATATCTAAAGGTGCATAATGCTATCTACTGGATAGATCTCTTTCCCGTGGATAACACAAATGACAGTGATCCAGCGGATAGCGACTTATCTGGTGGATACTGCTGTTCAATGGATAACAACTGAGGGCAGGCTGATTGAGAGCAAGAAATCCCACTAACAAACTATTAGTAGTTCACTGTGGATCAGATTTAATAAAACCAAGAAACTTGCAATGATTACACAAACAACAGCTTCCCTTGATGTTAATGGGTGCTGTAGATCTTAAAGGATAAGTTACGATATGGAAAGTAGAGCAGCCTTGGTAAATGATGGTCAAATGATGGTGTACTTCCAGTAAACACCAGTAAAAAATAACAATAACAGCTGCATAGTTGTCTCCTTTACTTGATTCAATTTGGTTTAACTAGAAGGCCAGAGCGAGTGGGTATTTTGTGAGTGAAAACATATCTGAGCAAGTACAGTCTGATTGCCACTCAGCCAGATAGTGAATGTTCCAAAAATTAAATTTTGGTCCCTAAAATTGTTCATACACATATTTGATGATCTCTATTAAATAATAAAATAGAACATCTATGAACTGGATAGAATGCAAAACTTCATCCATTCAAATCACTGAGCACACATATTTTGAAGAGTGCAAATAAGAGCTTTTTTCTTTATAAAATGAGGATAAATTATTCTGCTCTCTTTATAAAATAAAAATAAATTCAATTTGAGGTA
>CALNXK010000064.1:1112500-1205000 GCA_942486035.1 Porites lobata | reverse complement strand
ATTATAAAAATGTGTTTTTATCAGCTTAGTTACAAACTTGTTGTATTTTTGAATTCATCAGGAATTTAGCCCCTTGTAAAATAAAGTTTCCCTAATGCCAACATTTAAAAAAATTCAATAAAATCATGCTTCGTTTACAGTTTTAATGTAAACTACTAACTTAATTTACAAAACTTAGCCGGTCGTGATTTTTGTTTTTAAAGATCATTGATTCATTTTTCTGTGAATTCCTTACCTGAAGCTCCAAATATAAATGTAGGCCTGGTTATGAGTACCACTCCAACGATGCAAACAAAAGTCGCAACTGCATCAAAAATATGCCAAGATTCTTTCAAGAAAACATAGGCCAAAAATGCTGTAAAAATCGGTGTCGTAGAAATACAAACTGTGGCATCTCCTAAAGGAAGTTTGGTAAACGAACCGTAGATACAGGAAATAGAAGCAAAGTTCACCGCGCCAAAGCATATAAGGTAAGGTCTGTGTTCTTTCTTGCCGAGTAAATCAGCTTTTGCCCAAACAGCCGCCGGAAGGACTAGAAGCGTTTGAATTACCAAGCGAAAAAACACGATCTCAAACGCTGGAATAGTTGTGTTTGAAAGCTTGACAAACAGAGAAGCGATGGCGAAAAGAACACCAGATGCAGTTGTAAGGAATAGACCAAGGCTAGACTTGAAACATGGCGGACAGCGAACTCTTTTTCTGGCTGGAGTCGAATCAACGTCGGGCCACAGAGGTAATCTTTCTGCTATGCGATCTCTCCACGTCTCGCTGAGAATTTCTCTTGGGGATGTAAAATTTCGAAAGCTTTCGCTATCTTTGTCGAAAGAAAATTCGACGACATCTTCTCGGATGCTTTCTTGGTGAGTTTCGCTTTGTGTTGAGCCTATACTTTGATAGTTTTCCAGAGATTTTCGCCAGAAAGCAGTCGAAAATGGCGAGCACATCTCGCTTGCTTTCTCTCCTTTGTTGTTTGCCGATCGAACTTAAAGTGCGCAATTTTATTAAGCAGATGCCTAAGGAAGCCACAAAACGTAGACAACGTCACTGCCGTAATCAGCAAATACCAAGATAAAGAGGGTTGAATTCTGTGTTAGTTGTAAAAAAAATAATGGGTTTTTCAATGTATGTTTTATTCTTTAGGCAAGAAAACAGTTTACAAAGTTTCAACTAGGCTATTACAACGGCTGGCAAGTGTATACGTATAGACATGAATCAGAAATTAATATTTAGGTCAATACTTGGATCTCGGAGATGTCATCCATCGAGGCTGAAGGCCGAGGTGTTTAACATACTTCTCGAACTGCATAATTCTTCTTACCCTGCTACTTACTAGATTGATTGATTTAATAGCCTTATTCACTAATTGCTAATTACCACAGCAGTTGCCTCAAAAAAGATAAGGGGAGTACTGTTGACTTCCCCGGAATAGAAATTTCTTATCATCGTTATCATCTTCAGTAAATTTTTATAGTCTCTATTGGCCAAATTACTGTTTGCGTGCGATACAATTTGCGAAACTATGTGTTATGATTTTAAATTAAGTTATAATGACACCTCTTGCCATTTCTGCTGAAATCATCCAGGCCCAAAAATCGACAGGACACCCAAGGAACCACAGGAACACCGAGGATTATCCTGTTTCTCACCAGCGAACTTGCAGAACAGCGTTTCTTGAAGCGGTGAAATGCGCTCGCATTAGGGTAATCAAGGTAATATTTGAAAATTAGTGCTCATGACGTCACTTGAGTGAACTGATCTTTTTCCAAACGAAATGGCGTTGTGTGAACACAGTTGTTGACGCAGCGTCTAAGATGGAAAAGATAGGAGCGATCGTTGCTATTTTGCTTTGTTTTTTATACTGGATAATGCTTGCGAAGGTAAGCGAGCACGTATTTCAAAATTACTCTGTGATTGAAAGCTACTTTTGCAGAGGAAAACACATCACCTAATCACTCATTAATTACTTGTCTCTTACCGAAACAGAGTAACAACAAAAGATGCATTTTTGGTCCATTTGCTGTGCTCTACTTCCTTTGAAAAGCGCTTTCGTGTATCTGTGATAGATTGACTTCACTTTCTTCTCGCGCAAATCAATCGGCAGAGAGTTTTACGTTGTCCCGTAGAAGATGATAAAAGGTTTTCCCAGCGTTGTTGCTTAGAGTATAAACGCGCGCGCAAAAGACGGTAATATTTTGTTAAAATGTACTGACGAGTTTAACCACTAAGCGTTACTCTTTAAAACTTTGCTCCCTTTTTGGTGTTAAAGTTGTAAAGTATAATAATTATTAGCAATATTTCGGCTCTCGTTTAAAAAGAGGAAAAACAAGACTGTTTTTGCTTCAAATTTATGTCACGTTTCTTTAAACTTTCCCTAATAAGTTCCAAACCAGAGTGAGCGATCGTACGCCATGAAATTGTACATTATAGATTGAAGTCTTTGTCACCCTTTAAATGATATACGATTATTCACTAATTAAAATAGGATCAGAGATAATATTATAAGTAACCCTGCTCATCCCTCTTTCACCCTGTTGGGCGTTGCACTTGCTGGTTCCCCTATAATTTTAATGATACACACACCTAAACTGCTTTTTGTCGAGAAATTCAAATCGTCAATCCAGCCAAAAAATTGTAGTTAATTGTGGCGACATCCACTGTCCATTATTTCATCCACTACCTAACATTTTTTCTGTTCTTTTATTTCAGGTTTATCCTCCACTAATGTACTTCAATTTCTATTTCACTGCTAATTAAACAGCCACCTTTTGTTTGTTTCATGCAGTTGTGCCCCAGGAGTGTGGTTTCAATCATCAGCAAGTTTTCGTACGGAACCAGTTGAGACTGTCAGAAAACCCCTTCTTACAGTTTGGACCCGAGAAACTATTTGTGTAGTTCAATATTTATTTGGCTCATATATTGTGGATTGTTTCGTATTACAAAGAATTTAAAATGGAAGGGAGCAAAACAAAAAACCTGTGAGTCTCCTTATGAAAAAACTGAACAGCTATCCTTTAATTTCTTCAGTGTTGGAAGCACAGAGTTGTTTATCGTTCACTTGGTACTTTTTGAAACCTAGCAGCACCTGGGGTCGAGGGTGCGAAGTCTGGTGCAGGTTCGGCGCATCCTCGTTCCCAGAATCATCTCTCTTGCTTCGGAAAAGATTCCTGGTTACGGCTATCCACGTGGCATCCAAAATCTGGGAGCCAAAAATAAGGGAGGAGAAGAATAGTAAATAACTGCCGCTATGACTAAAGTTACCCTATCGGAGCCCGAGAGGAGTTTGCGGCCTTTTTTATCATTAGAGACCTTAAGATTGAGGTTTTTCGTCATTTCCCGCGAACCGCGAACGTCAAGAAGTCAGTCACGTGATCAGGACCTTGCCGTCGGGTTTGCGGTTTGAGGTTTACGTTTGTACGGCTAGACCACGCTCCAGCGGTAAGTGGTTTACCGCGAGGTTTTTTTAGCCTTCGTTGCAGCCGTCCCTCGCACTTGTCTAAACCATTTGAAGGTTTGGAGCGTCTGCTACGCAGGCAAGGTTTTTTGCACCCTATAAAACATCACAATCCCACGTTTTAGAAGAAATACAACTTTTTAGAACTCTTTCGCTTATTGATTATATTCTAATTCTATTTAAAAAAGCGTAATTTTGAAGACAATAACTCAGCTAGAATAGAAGTAAATGGATGAATGAAAACAAACGTGGCAGCCGCAAGCTACCACTCGCGAATCTTAAGTCCCAAATATGGGCAGACGGGTAACGTGAAACCGTTAACCGCAAACCGCAGTTTGTCGTTTGCAGTAAAATGACCCAACCTCGATCTTAAGGACTCTATTAGCTGATTGTACTGGTATTTGAAAATGTCGTGGATGAAAAAACAACATCGGAGAGCGAAGCAAGCCGATAGGAACTCTGGGGGGGCAACAGCTCAGGTCGAGCCCGTTTTTTGCCTTTTTCCCCCACTGCAGAACCTGGCCCTAGGGTATGCTGGTGCTTCATGTAAACCTGAATTTTGCCACGAGTATGCAAATTTTTGAAAAACTGAGTTTGCACGCGCAAATCGAGATGGATTATATCCGTATCCTGTTGGCAAGACGGCGAGCAAATCTTTTTTCAAATACAAACTCTCTAAAAAAAAGTGTTATCGTAATTAGCCGAAAAGCAACGCAGCTTGCACCCAACTCAGAAAAAATAGGTTTTTGATGGGTGCAAAAAAAACCCTATACCCACCCCCTCGTTGCATATGAAACCAAGACAGCCCAAGATGGCCGCCCGTACCGGTATGCGTTCTATCCTGATGATCTTACCAAACAATAGGGGACTGTGAATAGGGTAGATGAACTCTTACATACACATTTTAATTGCTAACTATAGACCCATCAATAAATATTTGTGGGATAAAGGACTACAACGGACAATCACGAGTTGTTTGTGATTTGATTCTTTATTGTCGAATTTGCAGTCACACCACAGGTAGCCCAAGCTCAAAATATGAGCATTGGCGAGCATCGGCATTGTTGCGTAACATTCAAAATATAAGGATTTGTATGTGGAAAAAACCTATCGTTTCTGTAGCCTAAGAAAATGAAAGGATTTCAATAATAAACAGCTTACTTTACGTAAAACGTGTGTTACGTCTCCCCTGCGTGGTCCATGGGCCGATTTATGGCGGTTTTATAGCAAGAAATCGGCTCGGAAACCACACAGGAAAGAAGAAACACACAACTTGAGCAAAGTTAGTCGATTTTTATTTAAGTCCTTTTACATTTGTAGGCTACAAAAACAATTGTTTTTTCTCCGATACAATTCCTTATATTTTGAACGGATCCTAAATTTTCTTGAATAAGAAAAAGAAAAAACGCACGATTCTTTAAAAGGATCATGAGTTTTCTTTTTTCTTGTTCTTTTTCTTCACATTCTTGTCTCAGTTCTTCCAATTCTCGTCCGTGCTTCCATACTACTAAGCTAGAGCTACCCGAATTTTCTAGCTGTAACGTGTATGCTTCCTTACTTAGAGGAGCCTGTGTCATGTCTCGGTGACACTCGAGGATTGCACGAGGGAAAAAGACTCTTCGCCGCTTTCTTGAGGGGAATGTTGCTTATTTCTCAGTAATATTGATAGTCAATTGGCATGATTGATGAATCTCATACTACAACAGAAATATTAAATAATGATTCTGAATCATCTAAATTGAATGTGGATTTATTCCATGCAGTGAACCAAGTATATTTCGCGCGAGAAGAACAAGTTGAAAGGAATAGGCTGTGTTCCTCTCGAATAAAAGTTTTTGAGTTGAAGAACAAAACTTTCGTTCGGGATAATCACCGTACCTGTTAACAAAAAACGAGGAGGTGGTGAACGGAACAAATTCCTTTATAACTACAGGGACCGCGCAGAGGGAGGTGCTGGGGGGGCTTTAGCCCCCCCACTTTTTTGCAAGAATAAAAATAAATTTAACAAAAAAAAATTTAACAAAAGTAACGGAGTGAAAAATAGCAAAAAATCGTTAATTCGAAAGTGACCAGAGTTACTGGCAAAGACAAACGCACATATAAATAGACAGAATGAAGCATTAGTCGTTACAGGCATACTGTATTTCGCGGACTGGACTGGACTGGACTGGACTAGTAAAACGCGGACTTGTAAAACGCGGACTCAAAATTTGTAAAACGCGGACTCAAAATTTGTAAAACGCGGACTCAAAATTTGTAAAACGCGGACTCAAAATTTGATTTGTAAAACGCGGACTAGAAATAAAAATAAATACATAAATAACTAAAATATTTGCTTTATTAAATGAATATATCTCTTCTTATATAAAACGTTCCGAATGAAACGTCAACAGGAACATAATCTGATGTCATAATCATACAGACAACAATTCAATTGCCGGATATTATACTATCCACTTTAAAACATTACTTCAAACAAATATTGTTCTTGTGGAGAAAGTCCAATCCGGAAACAACGTCCCGCGCACACAGTAACAAGACATCTGCGAACGACGTAAAGTCGAATTCCGCATCAACGAAATGTAAAAAATCTTCAAGCGAATTTACCTGTTTTTTAACTCCCAACGGATTGAAGTCAAAACAAGCATGCTCCATCATTATGGCGTAGGGTTCTCGGCAAAATCTTAAAAACTCAGTCACATTTCTATGGCCTTTCACGGTTTTTAGGATCGCCGCTTCCTTCTCGAATCGACGTCTTGCTTCAGCCGATTCACCTTTCATTTTTTTCACAATAACATTTCGACGGTGTTCTTTCTCGTATTTGACAAGGTAAACTGAACCAAACGTACCGCTTCCGAGCTCCTTCTCTACAGTTACCTCACTCCATTCGAACTCAGGAAACTGTGTTTTTGGTTTTGGCCTTTTAGCGAGCGATGGAAGCTTAAAACAAGCCGCCATCTTCGCGCCGCCACGTGAAAATATATTCCGAATTTTGGCGCGATTTTACTGCTCAAAGGTCAACAAAGGTCAACAGCCTCGTTTCCGTTGTCGATGTCACTTAATCCAGTGTCACGTAATGACAATAAAAATTCAAAATCTTATGCTTCAGGTGTGGAGGCTGGGAAAAAGGCTAAAATAAAATATAATATGAAGGAGTGAATGCTGCGTGCGTCAGGAGCCCATAAATAATAGGCTCTTGGTGCGTGTAATAATGCGTGACAAATTTTGGCCTTCCCTTAACTGGGGCTCCTTCGGTACCTTTTCGGGCCTGTAAAACTGTTTTGGGCTTGCTCAATTGCATTTAAGATATCGATGGTGTGTTAGTTTTGAAAGTAACACAACAAACTATAACCTAGTCCCGAAACAAAATAGACTGGTTTGCAAGCTACGACCCCCGAGCTACAACCCAGCGGGGGATGTGTACTGAAACGTTCATGACGGGGGTCTGACTTTATTTTTTTTATTTTATTTTTTTTAGGGGGGGGGGGATTAGAAATGTGGGGTTAGAAATGTGGACTCCCGGAATTTTTTTACAAATTTTGAGTCCGCGTTTTACAAATTTTTGAGTCCGCGTTTTACAAATTTTGAGTCCGCGTTTTACAAATTTTGAGTCCGCGTTTTACAAATTTTGAGTCCGCGTTTTACAAATTTTGAGTCCGCGTTTTACAAGTCCGCGTTTTACTAGTCCAGTCCAGTCCAGTCCAGTCCAGTCCACGAAATACAGTATGCCGTCGTTACAATTGTAAAATATTTTTTCGCTTCTAACCTAGCAGAGGTAAACGTCTTTTAAATGGCTTCTTTTTCCTGCGGACCTCTCAGGAAAACGCGTTGTTTCGTAATTGGTCAATTTCGATCCAAAGTAATAACTGGGTTTAGTTTATAAGGCGATTCTCAAACAAATTGTTTATTAGTTTCAACCTTGATTTTTGGAAGATCATGAAGTTATTGTTTCTCTTGTTATTGTGCGTCCTGATTTTAGCTCGATCAGCGCGAAGTCCGTCTTTTGATGTCAGGCTTCACGGCTCGTTGAGCATTCCAATTGCAAGTTTGAACTCGGCTTTCGTGTGATATGAAGATATACAGATCTCGGAGGGTCTTCGGCTTTGGCGGATAACCCCCTCGATCTGCATAACTCTTCATATCATACTCAGCCTCGTGCAATAATTGCTCAGTAATTATACAGCCTTGAGTTCAAGGCAGCTCAAGCAAAATCGTTGGATTTCTGGCTTATTTATAGTAATTAAAGGTTGATATCAGTAGTATAACATAACAATCTACGATATTTCAATTTAGTGATGGTGAATTTTCAGACCCGATAGCAACATCACTGAAGATGTGGAAAAAAACAATAGTTTTATCGTTATTCGCATTCTCCGTCACTTTAGAGAAACTGAATAGAAATCCACAAGCATGCCATCCCCCCCCCACCAAATTTTCCTTTACGCATTCTTCTTTAGCCCCCCCACTCGAAAACTTGCTGCGCGTTCCCTGAACTAGCCTGCGTGCAGACGATAACTAAACTCTGATTAGTACCGTCTGCGAAGCAGCGCAGAGATCCTTGTTCTGGACCCCCAACGGACTCAACGAATTACCGGAAGTACGTTTCGAATTCCCCTTTAAACCTGATTGGCGATCACGACAAACAAAACAAAGGCCTTTTTAAACTGGCCAATCGTGGCGCGTACTCAAATCTGGGTACACAGCTGGAAGTCCAGAACAAGGATTTCGGCGCTGTTTCGCAGACGGAGTTAACCAGAGTTTAATTTCGTCTGCGCGCAGGCTATTTATAACTTGAGAACGAAAAAATGGTGAACCTGAAAGAGCAACGCTTAAGGGCAAGAAATGGGTCAACAAAGTTGATGATCACCGATTCTATACTACTTTAGTGAGCTATTGAACGTTATATTGGAATTTCTTGTTTTTCTTTTTAAACGAGAAGGGGAAATTTATTGCTAATAATCATAACACTTAACAACCTAAGCGCACCAGATTTAAGGGAAGAAAGCGGAACCGAAGTTTTAAATATTACAGTCTTTTTCGAGTGATTATCCCCCAGTATCTCCCATTAAACAAACGCTGAGAAAAGCTTTTGTCGGCTTGTATGGGGTTTTCGTTGCGCGAGGCAATCTACCGCAAGTGGATAAACTGATTTCCTTTCAAAGGAAATACATAGAAAGTAGACAAGTATTGTCATCTCTTATAGTTTTGGAAAGTCGTTTATTAATGTGTTTTCTTTTTCAAAAATAATTGTAAAGTACAAAGAAAGGTTATAATGAACATTTCCTAACCTTATCACGTATAAGCATTAGCAAGTACGTAGAAATAGACAAACGAAATCTTCTTTCTTGTCCCATTTATGCGCTCTGCCAAAAACTACACAAGATTTAAAAACAATTTAATTAGCAAAACAAGGGCGCATTTTTTTTCCCGAAAAGAATTTAATTTACACACATGCATAGGATAAGCTCAGAAAATATACACATCATAAACACAAACATTCTGTGGTCACGAATAGAGAAGTAAGATTAGACGTAAAGTAAAACTTAAAGTACATCAGTGAAGGATAAACCTGAAATAAAAAGAGAAAAAAGATTTTAAGGTTTGGGTGTCAATAATGAGTTATGTATGCCTCATTGTTCAGCCGGGTTTATTCTTTTTAGCGGAAAGTTTTTTCAATCAAGTATAAATGAAATATAATTTGATGCAACATGATTGGTTAAATGGAGTCGTAATTCCTGGCTTGAAACATTCTGACAAAAGGAACCGACTCGGCATTCATCGTATGACCGTCACTGGTCCATATGACGCCCGGAGTAATCAATCGATAAAAATCGCTATCGATTTATCAGTCGATAAATCGATGAAAATAGGTAATCTGATTTGACTGATATCGATCGTATCGATCAATCGGTAGAAATCGATGACACACTCCTTTCGTTTATCGATTTATCTCGATTTTACCGATTCCATCGATTTTATCTGAAGATACATCTGTTCTTCTGTTCCGTCTCATCCAAAAATGAAAACTGATTTCATGCAAACAGTGAATTTGTTGACAATGGAATTGCAATTGAAAGTCGAAGGATCAGACAATTTATTATCACTTTATTAAAAAAAAAGTTCAAAAAAATCTTATATCTTCTTTAAAACCCGCTTTAAAGTCTCCTTCTGGTGGCCGATATTAGCCAGGTTTGTAGGCGCCCAGTTTTTTCACGATTTAGACCTGCCACCCTTTCAAAATAACATCAGTTCCACGTGTAGTTACTTGCCGAAATCGATAAAAATCGTTAGCGATCAAGTGATTTTATCGAGTAATAACGGAAAACAGTGAAAAGCTATCTAGGGAAATCTTTTAGCCTAAATTTCAGGCATCCCTTCGACTCTTGAGGATGTCTAAAATTCAGGCTAGGAAATCTTTTATCTAAGGTTGTATTTCTCATAGTACCGACTTGCCTGCGAGAACTGCGAATATAAATGTAATTGAACCGAACCGTTTCTGTTATTATGTACAAAAGGGTCACGACTTTAGAGAGAATCTTGTGTCTGTAATAGTTTCCACATTGCTTATTTTCATGTTTGTTGATCAGTTGTTACTCGTGGATGTGTTTTCTCCGTTGTATTTTTAAACTTTTGCTAAAAAGCAATGTCGGACTTTCCGTTATAAATCGTTAAAATCATGAAAGTATCGATTTGACACAGCAATTTAGTTTATCGATTTTCAACAATTTCCGTTATCAATCGATAAAAATCACTTGCTTGCTATCGATTTTTATCGATTGACTACTCCGGGTATAACGACAAAACCAATTTCCCCTAAAGTTTTTGAATTGTTAAATTTTGTGGCAATCAGCAATCATACAAACCTCTGAGATTTAAAAGATGGACGTCCTCCCATTTTGGTCCAATGCTTTTTGCAAAAATAACAGTCGCAATTTTCTTTTGGGTTGTTTTCGTGGTTCAATACTGACTGTCCACAAATTACGTTCCTGCCCAACTGTATATCTAATGAAAAAGTACTCGTTTGACGCTTGTTTTGGAGCATTAGTGCATCGATCTTCATGATCTAAAAGAGAGCACAGAGATTAACAAAAGTAAGGTTAAGTATGGGTGTTAAATCTTATCCCTGTAGCCTTGCAATCAACGTGGGACGTGTATAACAACCTTAGATTGAACTTCAGGTGCTACGGACTTATATTAGAGACATTAGAGACTGAAGTTAAAAATTCACAATCAGCTCTGATCGAGTTAAAGCTTCATCGATTAAAGCGAGCTAATCGAACCAACTGTAATTATGAATTTAAAACTTACAAAAATGCTAAACATTCGATTCATATATACCAGATAATAGTAAAGATACAAATGCCCTTGCAGTGTCCTGATAATGCCCCTGTGAAGCCTAAATTTAAGGAACTAATTCGCACTGTTTTCTATCATTTTAAAACTGCAACGCGTCTTCAAAACGACTGAATTCCAAAAATAATTTCCTAGTTATCTACATGTAAGACTATATTTAGGTATTCAAACTAGTTCCTATCGTTTGTTGCTACTGATTGCAAAGATTTCGGCATGGATTGCAACTGGAGAAAATTGGGTCAACTATTTTAAATTTTAATGCAATACCCGATCGAAAAACCCACACAAAAATTGTTATGGTTAGGGCTCCCTGACGAAATTTGTGTGATATATATCTTCTTGACAATTTCACAGGAGATTTTGTGTAAGGTTAAAGGCATTAAGTACTGACTCCAGTACAAAACTAATCACTAAAACAGCAATGTACCTGTGACCATTAAATACCGGATCAGGAGTGGCTTCTGCAGGTTTAACTTGAGCAATGAATACACTTTGATTTGTTTTTTTTACTACTTACCCTTCGCTTATAGTTTCCTTTAGCGTTCAGATCTCTTGTAATGGGGTCAGGGTTGACAGTCGAGGCTGCAATCTGGAGAACGTGTTCAAAGGAAGGATTTTTCAATTTCTTCACAATCTCCCCGATTACCTTGCATCTTTCATAAGCTCTTCTCAAAACCCATTTACGAATGGAGCTGGGAAAAAGGACAGCGCGTGCAAAAGCGACTTCCTGTGAGAGCGGGGTGTGTGATCGGAGGGTGCTTCCGGCGGGGAGAGAGAATGCCTTGCGGATGATACGACGTCGAGAAGCACATTTCTTATCTCTTGCTGTGTCCATGTTCTCGTTCATGATAATGCCCTGTGTAATAAATAATTTAATTTCAGTTTTAACAGAAAGCAGAAATTTCATGATTAAAAAGAAGCAAATAGGTCACTATTTTTCGTTTGTAACCAATGTGTATCTTCTGTTTGCTAAACTGTGATGCTTAATCCTTTATATGAAATAAATTATGAACGAAAATAGCGAAACTGGAAAATGACTATAAATAGTTAAAATAACCTCTCAAGGCTGACGTCTTTTTTTCTTATAATAAAGAACACCAGTAGTAAAAATCTAGGCTGTCATAACTTTATTTTACAGTATTAGTTTCACCTTTGCTAGAAGAATACTTTCAAAGAGAGACGCTCTCGTTTCTTTCGTCTGTTCTCTAATAACTCTTCGTTTTTCTTTGCTTTTGTCTCCGAATCCCCCGTTTTTGGTCAGAATTTTGGAAATAGCCAAGGTTATATTACCAAGGAAACCTTGGAAATAGTTTGCCGACGTCAGATGTTTAATGAAGAGCCTATTTTCCTTGGTTTTGCGTCCCCCAAATGGCTTTCCTGGAAATAGAAACAACAAACACTGGATGTAAGGGCAAAAGAAAAGAAAATGATAAATAAAGACATAGACTACGAGTAGTCCCCTATTTTTCCTCAGGGATAGTAGAGCGAGCGAAACACGAGCGCACCTGACAATCACCCTACCCGAGAAAAATGAGGACTACTTGCAGTCTAAAAAAAACATAACGCGATAAACTGAAATTGAGTGATAAGTCGGTCAAGTCGTTCTGTAGTCACCTGAGTTTGAATGGCTTGCAAAGTTCTGCCCTCCTCGCGCCCTTATGGAAATCTTTACCGCCACATCGACTCTGTAGTCAACCGTCACCGCGTGAATCGAGACTCTCAGTTTCCAGGCCGCCGTTGTTCAAACGTTGGATAGCGGTATCCACAGGATAAAAATCTATCCAATAGATAGCGTAATTGATTTCCCTAATACAGTTATCCGCTGGATAGTGATTTATCCGGTGGATAGCGCTATCCAACGTTTGAACAACCGGGATATATAAGGAGTTTCGTCATTTATTTCTTCCCAAATTAAATCCTCTGTACAAGGGCAATATTTCGCTTGTAAGAGACCGGCAAAATCGACTTTTTTGGATTTTTGAGTTTAAATGAACATTAACTGCAAAGGACCACAACGAATAAGCCACAGAACGTCTCATCTAAAGAAGACCTGATCAGCAAAAATATACTTGAAAATTAAATTTCCAAGACATCAACAAAACACCGATCGAACCCAAAAAAGAGCGAGGTTGTAGCCGTAGACAGCTATTTCGCCATTATTGTGGCTCATACAGATTTAGGCCCTGAACTAGTCTAGGACACAGACGAAGACATACTTTGGGCTTTGACATGCAATCCGGGAACGCGTGACGAAGCTCTAACGAGGTGCGGCAAGGGAAGGTATTCCTGGACATATTGAAAGTCTAATCTAAATCTCCGATGCTTACAAACCTCGCCTGAGTTCACTTGAAGCGGTCAGCGGTGTCATTGGAGGCGGAGGCAAAGGTGGTTTACATGAAGTAACTTCCGCATGATCCGGTATGGTGGGAACCTCACTTGAGTAGATAAGTTCTCCAGAGGACGATTCGTGTCCAGATCCCAACAGATAACGATCTCCGCTGTCAAGAGACGAAGCCGACACCTTCTCATTTTTGCTTGATACCTTTCCGCCAGTAATCACGGTCTCCTTTGACTTTAACAGTTTTTCTGTCATTAGAATTTCCTCCGACGAACACTCAACCGAAGAAACCAGCACCAGTTTCACTTCCTCCTCGTCTTCCATTGTTATAATAACTTCGTTTAAGGGTGCCACTGGAGTCTTACACGATTCTGAGGAATTGGTTTTGTCGGATTCTATGGGAACACTTTCTCCAGATCCCTTGGAAAGACAAGAGGATTCTGCGGAGGTCTTGGCCTGGAGTCGATGGTTTACCGTGGAGTCTGAAGCCGTCACGTTTTCGCCAGAAGCAGAATAAGTTTCCAGTTTGATTTTAGGGAAGGACTCTTTACAGACTGTCCTTGTGTCTGATTCCGACGTCAAGGAAGGCGTGTTGTTTGGAGTAGACGGAGGTGTTTCATTTGGTGTCCAGATAGATGGCTCAGACATTGACGAGCCTGTGGATGGGACTGCAGAGTATAGTGAGTCGAAAGATTCATTAACAGTCCATTCTTCCGCTAATGGGGTTCCTGTGCTGCGAAATGAAGGAGTTAAATCCAAGCCCCGTAGCCCTTTACTAGGGATTGCTGGTGGATGTGCAGCGTAATTGATGCTCTGACCGGTTTGAGGGGAGGCCTTGGGCTTTGAGCCAGATTCACTTTTGGATTCTGCTTTGTTTTTACCTCCTGCGACTTTTTTCTCGTAAATAATTTCCTCATCGCTGACAGCTGCTTCCTGTTCTGTTGGCCACGGGGTCACCAAGCCGAGTTCAGCGTCGCTGGGCTCCCCAGAACGCTTCTTACACTTCCTCCTATGAACAGAGAATGGTCAAAAAAAGGGAATGACTAAAACTGATGTACTCCTCCCTTGGTAGCTCCATTGAAAATGAAAGGTAATAAGATGGATTGGAACTACTCTATAAATAAGGCATAGGAATACGTCGCTGTCTCGCGGGTAGAGCTTTCAAGGAATTTTGTCTGAATGAGTTATAGAAATCAGAGGAATTGGCCTTAAATAAAGCATCATTTATGGGAAACTTATCATTAGTGTAACGCGAAGAACAAGAGTGAAATATTAGTTCCTACTTAAACTGGGAAGGGGAAGAGATTTTTACTGTCTAGTCCACTAGAACGGGGTTCTGAAATTTCTGCTATACAACTCTGGCGATTTTATTCCATTAGGAAATTGAGTATTTTTAATTTTCATTGGACAGAAACCTTGCACCAGAATATTTTGAGCTACATCGCATTCTTTTTTACACTTTTTTAAGGGCTACAGATGTAATAAGTAATCTGTAATAACACCAAAGACAATTTCTTACCGGAGCCCAAGAAAATAAAGTTCAATTTTCACGGGATTTGAGAAAACACAAGTAAAATCGTCATGCGTAAGATTTCATTTTGCCAAGTTTGAGGCTTTTGAAATTTAAGGGTTTCTTGGGCTCCAATCAGAACCTTTTCTTCGGAGTTTTTTCGTACAACTTATTACATTTATAGCCCTTGAAAAGTGTGAAAAAGAATGCAATATGCTTGAAATGATTCTGGTACAAGGTTTTTGTCCACTGCAATTTCAAATTACTCAATTTCATAATGGATTTTGTCTTTAACTCTCACGAAGCTCTAAAAATAGAAAAACTATAGAAAAATATTCCTTTTGATTTTAATGAAATTAATTTTCTCTATTTTACATTTCAGTGGAAAAAGCTAAGATTAACTTTTGCTGCATAGCCATTGCATGAACCACCATAAACACCTGGCTGAAGAGCAGCTTATAACATATACTATTAACTTACCGTAGACGCACCAGGCCAGAAATAAAACAAAGCAAAACCAAGATACCGGCGCAAATTCCTGCAACAATTGCTGCGGAACCAGATTCCGAAGGATCGTGAGGCTTTTTGTTCTTTTTCTTCTTCTTTTTCTTGACATTCTTGTCATCGTCTTTGCTTTCATAAAGATGGGCCACTTGCCAACGAATGCCTGAAGACGTCATATGATCAGGGTATGGTGTAGCGGTGTTGTGTCTGCTCCCTTGCTTAGATGAGCCTCTGCCATGTCTCCATGACATCTTAGGCTTGCTTCGCGGAAAAGCTTCTTCTCGAGAAGACTGTTGCTCATTTTCATTGGCTTTTTCTGGGATGTTTTCTTTTGATGTGGTACGGGATTCATCGTCTGAGTCAGTATCATGTAAGTTGTCGGTTTCTTTCAATGAATCCAGCTGAGTCGGTGAGGAGAATAGTTTCAGAGGTACAGGTTGTGTTCCTCCCCAACGAACCTTTTCTAGTTCGTCAGCATCAAAAAATGAGGAGGCAGTGAACGCGAGAGAGTCCCTTGGAACTTGAGTTCGAATAGGTGAACCTGCAAGGGTAACGCCCAACAAAACAAGAGAGGAGTGAACAGGGTTACTAATTATCTCCGATTCTACTTTAGCGAATAATCATATATAATTTCAAGCCGGGGTGGCAATAACCTGAGTATCCGGCCCTACTTAGTGGGGGAGGGGAGGGGAAGGGGGGAGGGGTAGTGAGAAGCGAAAGCCTAATACTCAGGGGTTAGGGTGACAAAGACTTCAATCTAGAATCTATAATTTCATGGGGCGTCATCTCTCACTCTGTTTTGGAACTTCTGGGCAAATTTTAAGGATGAGTAGATAAAACCGTGGAGTTTCATAGAGTAATGCTTAGTGGTTAAACTCGTTAATACATTTTCATAAAATATTACTGTCGTTTGCGCGCGCGTTTGTACTATAGCCTAAGCAACAACGCTGAGAAAAACTTTTGTCAGCCTGTACAACAACTATATGACGAAACCTTTGCCGATTATTTATTTTAGAAAAAGTTAAACCCTAGACCTCAGTTGTTCTTCTGTCCCGCCTAGATTAGCTTTTGTTACCTGCAGACAGTGTAATAAATTAAGTTTATTCTTACAATAAAGTTGTGTTGTTGCTGTCGTTGCTGTTATTATTTGCGCGCGAAGAAAGTGAAGTCAGTCTATCACAGATTCAAAGGAAACACGGCTCAGGAAATAGATGTGGAGAATGTTACTCCGTTTGGGAAAAGCGACAAGCAATTAGTGGCGATTAGATGATGTGTTTTCCTCTGCAAAACTAGCTTTGAAGTAAAAAAAACTCTAAAATAAGTGTTCCCTTACCTTCGCAAGCATTATCCAGTATAAACAAACAAACCAAAATAGCAACGATCGCTTTTTTCTTTTCCATATTAGACGCTGCGTCAACAACTGTGTTCACACAACGCCATTTCGTCTGGAAAATGATTAAATAACTCGGTGACGTCATAAAGACAAATTTTAGTGATAATTTGATTAGCCTAATGCGCGCGCATTTCGCTGCTTCAAGGAACGCTGTTCTAGAAGTTCGTAGACGTTTATAGGTTCTTTTAAAGTTTAATTTTGATAAAGCTAATTAAATTTGATATTATTCCAGCGGCTTATTTTCAGTGTTTCTATTAATAGTCAGTGCTCGAAACGAAGCGACAAACAATACTAGGTTGTGTAAACTTCATGAGGTGTCCGTAGGGGTTTAGGCCGTTGGGATCTGATGATAACCGGCAAACCGTGGTCGTGTAACGACGGCAAAGAAATGTAAAAAAAAGTTTGAGGCACGTGCAAATTTGTTGTTTTTCTAATCTAAACCATATTCTTAATTGCTTTTTTGACGATCTCATTTCCGTCGTCCTTATCGTTACATAACTCAATAAGCCCCAAGATCCACATCCAAATTCTCCACACTGATCTCCATACATTTCTTTTAAGAATAGTTGAGAGAATTTGGTTTAAGATCAGAGCATTCTCCCTTTGGTAATCAATTTAGTAGCCTGCGTAGCAGGCGCTAGGAAATAAATGGGCGCAAGAAAAAACGCGCGCGCGAGAAGGAGACGCGCGATTTTCGGGGGCCTTTCGTGCAGGCGCTCCCTCTCCCTCGCGTGTATCCCTCGCGCGCGCCCGTTCTTTCTTGCGCCCATTTCCTAGCGCCTGCTACGCAGGCTATCAATTTAGTAATTCTCAGAACCTTTACTTTTGATGATCTGCGGATGTCGGTTGGGAGAAAATTGATGTTGGTCACGACTGTGACACGACTGTGACTAGTCAGTCTTATTGCCGTTCCTGTACTAAGCAGGTTCCGGGGACAGTGACGGCGAAGGAAGGTCGCTTAAAAAGTGAATTCGTGTTCTTCCACTGATCTTCATTGCGATTACAAAACATTCACAAAACATTCCAGCCTAGTATGTCTGCAACATATCTTTCCTCTAGCAATCAACAGATAGCTAACAGATGGACGATTACTATATCCTGCGAGCAGAGGCTACATTTTCGCAGTGTGAGTGAAATGCAAGCATCGTGCTACCATGATGTATTTTTTCAGGTTTTGGACAGATGCCATTCGAGGTTGAGCGCCACAATTACCAACCATCCAAGCCACAAGTTCAGTTTTTCCTTGGGAATAGACTGGTATGTTTTTTTATTTCATTCATTTTTTCTCCTTCACTCAGTTCCTCGTCACTTCCAAGGGCGACCAGAAATCTGAATCGCTTTTGTAAGTCAACGTTAAGTTAAGCAGCCAAATTGAGAAGAAGAAGAAGAAGAAATACTTTGGACACCTTCTCGCAATTTTAAATGATAGCTAACATTACATAACATAACATGATGAATTTTTTAAGAAAGGAAAATAAAAATTATAAATTATCTTGAAAAGGAAAAACTTGAGGTTGACCCTATGACTTGTCCTTAAATTAAACGATAGAGCAGATATAAGCAATGCACAATATAAAATATATAAAATAAGACATTTAAAAACTATTTACAAAATATAAATTGGATAAGTAATGATGAATTATTTAATAAGCAAAGTTAGTAAGAGAATAGGAATTCTTGGCCGCACCAGGCGGAGCATTAGTATGCATACTGCTGGTACAATTTACAGATCATTTATTCTTCCTGTTCTTGATTATTGTGATACCGTTTGGAACTGTTGCGGACGTACGAATGCTGATAATATAGAAAAATTACAGAGACGTGCGGCAAGGATTATCATGCAAACCAACAGCAGTGATGAAGCGCTAGCTCACCTTAAATATGATACGCTGGGGCTTAGACGGCAGCTTCACGCGTTAAACCTTGTGAAGAAATGTCTAAATAAGCACTGCGCGCAATTTTTAATGGATTACTTTTATTTTAATAGAGATATCGTACAGAGAAAAACGCGGCAAAGTAATCATCTCCGTCTTCCCTCCATCAAATTAGAATGTGCGAAAAAAGGTTTTTATTATCATGGATGTGAAGTTTTTAATCGTAATTTGTAGTTTTTATTAATAGCTTGTAATAATTTTTATCCTTTTTTTAAGGATATTTTTCTGTTAGCTTAGTTAGGACTAGTTTTAAGTATTTTTAACACAATTTTATATTTCTTTTGTTATCTAGGGCCTCTAAGGATATCAGTTTTTGTAACTGTAGGAGTTACCCCAGCTAAATAAAAATATGTTCTTCTTATTCTTCTTCAAGAATAACGACAGATGAACAAGACGAACAACTAGCTTCAAAGAGTGAATATCAGGAACGTGAATATGAATCTGAATATCAGGAATATGGTGATTTGGCCTGTTCCAAGCGTACGTTCAGATAGTGAGGGGACAGTACGAAGAAACACAAGCAGGAAAACATCCATTCTGCGCCAGACTCAGGCACCGATCAGTTCGAAACTTCAACATCCCCCCGGGCAAACCCCGGGCATTTGACCAACACTTAAGTGTCCCAGGGGAGAGGAGAATTTGACCAATTGTTCTTAAACTACCCAGAAAAACACACAGAAGAGTAGATATAAGGGTCTGTAGGTAAGCAAGGACCTCAAAACCAGTTTATTGGAAAATCACTGTAAGGTTATAAGACCGTCCTTAGTAACAAAACCCGCTATGATGAAAAACAAACCTCTAAAGAAGCAAAGTACGACACCACCGGATACGAAAACGTAAAACTGTTTCTTGGAAAATAGGGAACGTACTGCCCCCAACCCCCTCCTACTGAAACTGGCTGCGGTGTCGTCCACTCGGAGGCAGAGGTACACGGAAACTAACGACTACCAAATGCCTACAAACAAATATAACAAACATTGACGAATAAAATAAAAATTTAGTTGTTGGAATGAATTGTGACCTAGACTGATTCGAATTTGCAAAGAACAACTAAACATATCTCAGAAGAAGAAACAAAAAGCAAACTGCGGTGATAAACATAAGGAAATATAAACGCATTTCTGGAAAAAAGAATAAAAAGACTTTAACCTCACGTATCGTACGTTCCAACACACATTTTCTTTAATTAGTTACTTATTCTACATTTAAATTTCTGTTGTTATTCAAAGGCTTATTTATACTTCTGAAGATGTATGTTGGAACATACTAAACGTCAAGATAAAGGCTTTTTTCCTTATGATTATCACCGCAATTTCCTTTTTGTTTCTTCCTAAGCTAAGATGGTCAAAAAACATCAGAAGGCTACCCACAATTACACTAAGCCGACCTAGTCCTCTGGTTCGTGCCGGCAAAATAGCTATTAGGGTCTGTTCCATTACACTACACTGTCAGAAATACTATTTACCTCGCTGGCGTGGGGAATTTGAACGGGTAATGTTAAGTTTAACTTCTCCGCCATGGCCAATGCCCAAGGTCAGAGCCACAGGGCACAGGAGCGAGGGCACCTGTAGCCTTTTATTTTTTCGGCGTGATACAGACTCCCCTGCGAATACAGTCGCCTCTTATCCCCTGATTCGTTACGCCCCTTCTATGAAAAAGGCAAAGAGGCCGTTCTTCGTGTCATCACGCAACGCTCCTCCCAAAAACGGCTGCTGAGCATGACCCGTCTGTGGAGAGGAGCGTTGCGTGACGACACAAGAACGGCCGTGAAGCAGACAAAGTCACATAACCAACAAATTGTCTCTTCTAAATTAAAACGACCTTTTCCAACTGACCTAAGCATGTCATGATTGTTACATTTCTTTGCATTTGAAAGAACTGTAAATGTGTAGTAATATCATATGACCATTTCTGAGGAATCATTCGTCTTTCCACATATTTCGGATAAGATGGCTTTTCTCATTACATCGTCCCTTCTTCAACCAATGCGTTCTAAGGTCACCGTAAACTTTCGGTTCAAGGGGAGATTTTGAAACATACCATTTACATATTTGACACATTGATAAATCAATGTTGCTTCGAAACACTTTGTATTTTAGTCTCCATTTAAAGTATTCATTATAAGCAGTGTTATTTTTGTCCAGATACTGAAGGTACTCTGCCAGTTGTTTAACAGTTTTGAAGTCCATAACATTGATATAGGACCCCGGGATAGCCAGCTTGGAGTAATCGGCACCTCCCATCACAACTGGGATGACATTCATATCACCTGGAATAAAAAAAAGATCTAATCATGATCTGAAAACTACCAAACTGTGCAATATTTAAAGAGGGTCTGAATGGGGTTTAGTGTTAAATGTTATTCTCCCATAATTTTTAGTGTTTGCTGTACAAAATTAGCCAAGTTTTTAATGTTTGGAGTTTCCGAAGAAAGTACTGTTAAGTGTTTGGAGGGTTCTTCGGATATCTTCAGCAATGGTCGGACCTCTTCGTTAGTCTTCGAAAATGTTCGGCAGTCTTCGGGAAACTTAGGTAGCCTTCGGAAATCGGAAATAAATTGTCGTAAAATGGCCGAAAACTCCTTGATATACTTAACAAAATAATATTGGCCTTTTTGAGGCCGTTTTTTCTTCTTTCTGGAGAAAATTTACTGTTTCAAAGAATTTTTTACTGTTAGTGTTAAAATGCCTAAAATTTAACTGTCTCATGTTACAAAGCCAAAAAATGAAGTGTTAGTATTATCGATGTACCCCCATTCAGACCCTCTCTAAATGGCAGACGCCCATGGCTGAAATGCTATTTACCAATGCTGTGCATCTGTATTAAGCGGTCACCCTCTAATAACCGTCCCAGAAATCTGTGCCAGTTAGAGGGTCTGTATCATGGCCCGCAGGCAGTTGTTCATTTCACTCATAATATTGCAAGTCAGAGAAGAAAACATTACAGAATCAGGAAAACAGGAAATTAGAAAAACTTTTAGGCTAGCGAGTATTTTAAAATGCCACAATTTAGGAGCCCATAACCTGGAGCGAGTAACTCCCTTACTAGGCCCATGTCACGGCGCTTTTACGGATCAGTTGATTTTTAGACACATTTTAGGGCACTTTTTCCCCGCTAATATAGAATCTCCACCACGTCTATGAGCGCATTCGAAGTATATTATAAGATATCAAAAAGGAAAACTAAACGTTATTAAAAGGCAGAAAATATCATGTTTAGATCTGTAGGTTTTTCTTGACAGTTTTGTGTTTGTTACTTGGAGGCTCCGCCCTTAGGTCCAGCCCATGTCCATTTTATAGAGGAATTTTTGAGAGGAACAGTACCCCTTTTGTAGACCTGCTATTGACAAATGGTATCCCTTTCACATACCTAGTAGTTTAAAACTTTCCATCCATTTGAGTTGCAGATGTAAATTCACTGTCCTTAAAATATGGATAAACTACAAAACCAGAACGTTTTCTCGACTTTTTCATAAATACTGTCACATGCCAGTGAGAAATCGTCCCGCTGATTGCCTGGTTTTGATTGGATGTCATTAACCAAATGGTTGAACAGTAACTGATTTAAAGCAGACTTGGTAGGCGATTACTACGCATTTTGACCGTTCAAAAACTGTGGGATTTTAATTTTCTTCCAAGGCTAGCTCCGGGCCTTTTGGATGGATAGTCTTTGGACTTCTCGTTTAATTTATGATGCAAAGGTGCCCCAGAAACCGGCGTACTATGAATAAAACAAATTCGAGTTTTGACTATAAAAATGAGCTAAATTTCAACCTAAAGCACAGAAAAGTTCAAAAGTCGATTTTATCCGAGAGATTGAGTGCATGACCCGTACGAGACAGCGGGAGATCGATGCCGTATCCGGGAGAGTTGGCAACAACAACAACAACATAAGCTTTATTTGCATGACTATAATTATGTAGTTACAGTATTGCAAAAGCTTTAACATAAAAAAACAAACAAACAAACAAACAAATCATAACAATGATAATGCAATACAATAATTACTATAGTCAATCAAGTGTCATCAGCATGATTTGATAACAAATTATTACGTAAATCATTACATAATGAGACACATATTTCAACAAATGTGAATTTACGGAAAAATTCTGTGAATTCATCAATTTAATTATTAATTCTGTGTAAGATAGCTGATTAAAGTCGACAAAATTTTGTTGGATTTGATTGTAGAATTTCTCCCTTGAGATTGAGTATTTTGGACAATGAAAGAGAAAATGAAAATGAATAGCATGTATGCGGAAACTCTCTGTTGGAACGACCCAAAAAATGGTGTTCTATTTACTTTCCAACTGGACTTTCGGAAACTATTTTGTACGTGTTAAAAAAATAGGGTCTTACCAAGCCTTCCCCAATATTTTTCAGTGATGTAATCTTCACATAAAACGTTCTCGAATGCCAGATAAAACTTAAACGTTTTAAGGCAAGCAGTTAGATTTCCACATCCTTTCGGTTGCCCAAATTTTCCGGAACACCTTCCAAACACGTCAAACTTGATGTATTTTTTCAGCGTTTCGGCAAAAGCCATTCGAGGTTGAGCGCCACAGTTACTAACCATCCAAGCCGCAAGTTCAGTTTTTCCTTGGGAATAGTCCTGTATGTTTTTTATTTCATTTATTTTTTCTTCTTCACTCAGATCCTCGTAACTTCCATATGGCGACCAGAAATCTGAATCGCTTCTGTAAGTCCACGTTGAGTTAAAAAGCCCGTTTAATGGAGCAAGATTTGGTGTTGCAAATGGACTTTCCCACACAGCATATACCCAGCGCTGTGAAGTGGGCCTGTTTTTCAGCAGCGTTCTTAGATGATCTACACTTGGCATGTTTCTAGCGTGAAACACGACTAAGTCGCTTTCCTCAAACCGCTGTTTGTCGTAGGTCAATTCGAAATCACCTGAGAGACATTTATTTGCGGCAAATAAAAACTTGTTTTCAAATCCACATTTATCACGATCTCTTATCCACTCTGCTGTCCCGAAAAAAACAGTGTAGATGAGTAAAACTGTCTTTGTCCTTTCCCGTTGCGTGAGTTGTGAGTTGTTAGTTGTTGAATTCACGTTTATCATCGCGTCCAAGTTGTTTTCAAGCGAATGTGTGTTGTTTACTTGCAACGACGATTTCATTGTCCGCCTTGAAAACTTACCTAGCTGGATGTCGTCAAAAGTTAGCACGACGAGAAGGAAAATAATGAGTCCAGAGGAGAAAAAGAAAAAATATTCTAACCATCTTGTCCCCAGTTTATACGACCCTAGTCTACCCTGTTGCTGCCATGAAACGTTCACCATAACCGGTGTCAACATAAAAGCGTTGAAAAAATTGAAAATGGTTTAGAACACGGTTTGTCAACCACTGGCTAAACTTCGTTTAAATAACCGGCCTTTGAGTTTTTTAAGACCTTTCAGAAAAGTTCATTTGAAGGTCCACTGGTTTCCCTGTAAAATTTGTCTTCATTTGAGACTATTTTCACGAAAAAATTAGTTGAAAATCACGAATATCGGGTAAAAGATTTTAAAGCTCACGTAACACGACAAGCAAACCGGTCACAGTTCACGGGTTTTAATTTCGTATTTTCACCTTTCACGAAAATTAAAAACACTTAATCACGTATCACGCAATAACCCCTTTACCCGCCTCTTTTAAACAAAAGCTTGAAAAGTGGCTTCTTTGTTTTCATTCGCGAATCGTTATTTAAGTCGCGTTAATTTTGTTGAGCGTTAATTTCCGCGACGTTAATTAAGTGCAGAATTAATTTCCGCGCTTTTAATTTCCAGTATTTTAACCCCAATTTTGAAACCTGTTCAGACATTCTTGACACCTAAAAAACATTAACTACAAGCTTTCTTTCTTAGCATTTACCCTATAATTTCCTAATATATAGATTTAGCCAGGGCTAAAAGCGAAGCTCCCGCTGAAAATTTATAATTTAAATCAAAAAAATAAACTTGTAATAAACAAATCAGTTAACTTTAGGGCACATTCATGTGACTTTTAAGGGAAAGGCTAAGTGCTTTTAGAGAAACATAATTTGACAGTTCAAGAGTCAAACAAATCAGTCTTACACCAAGTTAATAGTCTTACATCAAGTTAATAGTCTTACAAGTACACCCACAAATAGCAATCACTTTAGCCTGTTCACAAACCCTCTATTTTCTCTTCAAAGTCCGTCGAGCGCGTGTGACAAAAAATAGACCGCGAGGGATTTATTTACCGCCAGCGCAATGAGGTTGGGGTGGGGGAAGAAGAAAATATTTTTCTTTCTCGCGTTCCGCGCTCACTCGCCTATATATGTTTTCCAAAAGAACGAAAAGAAAAATAAAACGTCTGTGTACAGTCTTCAATCATCTTCGATTACAGTAGATTAGGCCTGGAAAACAAATTCTTTCCAAACAAAATAACCCAGTCGCCCACCTACACCACGTTTATTTTATAAGGTTAATTCATAGTCTCTCCAACCACTTCGTTGGAGAGACTGTGGATAATTGGACAGCCCCGAAATGTACTTTTGTGCAACACACGATAGTCCTCAGGGGCAGCCAAAAATTTACACGTTGCATTCCTCTGTCTAAAAGGGAGGCCAAAATAAGAAATCAGGCCGGATTTGTAGTGTTCGACAAGTAAATCTTCAGGGGCACCCAACAGGAAATTTTGAGAAAAAGACCTAAAAACAACAACAAAGCGTGAATAAAGTTTTCTGAGACTATTTTAAGCATTTTGGGAGATTGCTGGAAAAAAATTATCTGTTCCTCACTCCCAGCAAGACTGATGGAAGAGTTCCCAGCCAGCAACCTTACAACCTGCAACCTGACTTACTGGGAAGTTTCATAGGGTACAATTCAGATCTTGAGTGGTAAGTAACCCATACATGTAACCCGTAGCAGCTATTCTAGACTTCAAATCCCCTCTGAGACCCTGAAATATCTTTTTCCCAGCAACACTTTCCTTTCAAGGACTATTATTTCTTCCACATCTCCCAGCCAGCAAAAATGTGCCTGAAGAACAGATATTTTGAGGAACAGATCCATTGGGTGCCCCTGAATCTTGGTGACAAATCTGCTGGCATGTAAACCAGCCTTTTAAATTGGCCATTTCGGACTTGCGTAGGGAATTGGGGCGAGTTTCAAATTTAAACCAATCGATCAACTGACACCACCAAATAAAAGGTCATGTTGAGATTGGTTATTTGACCAAGCTTGGTGCTCTAAGGTCGAACAGGGATCAAGTTATAACTCTTGAAACATGGTTAAAAATCCATACAAACTTCTGTAATTTTGCTGACAGCGTCCCCCAAAACCATATAAACTCTTAATTTTTTTCACAATTTATATGATATTCCTGAAAAGGGGCAAACATAGTGATTTTCGAATTAGTTCCTTCCAAGTAGAAGATTCATGACGAATTTTACAGTCTAACAGAAAAACTGAAAAATATTTTGACGAGTTTATATTTGAAACTCGCCCCAGTTCCCTACGCAACTCCGAAATGGCCAATTAAAAAGGCTGCTTTACACGCCACCAGATTTGTCACCAAGATTTACTTGCATTAAAAGTAAACTTGTCGAACACAGTGACCAGTGACCATCACCTTAAAGTGTTGTGTTGTGTTGGTCAGCTTAAATACCAGAATACCAGTTATATTAGTGCTTCTTGTGCCTTTGCAAAAAAAATCAAGAAGTGCTACACACTAAATCTAGTTACTATTAAAAAAATATCATTTTTTCATAGGTTTAATGCAAGCCAATAATTAAATCAACTCGTGACGGGAATATCTCGTTGAGCATTCGAAAGTCAGCCAAGCGCGGTCATTGCACGCGTGCTGAACAAGAATGCTGTATAATGACAGGCTAGAAACAATAGACAACTCCCAAAGCACAAACTCAGCCAAAACGCTAAAAATCTTCAATGTTTACTCAAGTTGGGCTTATAGAAGATAATGTCACAGTTTTTCAATGACCATGATATTCAGAGTCCGGGTAGTTGGTTAATCAATTGTGGCCCTGAAAAAATTGGAAGGAAAAAAAACTACGAATTTTTAAGAAAATGCTTTTTTCGTGAGAAGGACTCTTAAACGCTGACAAACGTCAACAAATAGCGAAAACTGTAATTTCTATATGTTTGCTTTGCTCGAAATCGCGCGCATTTACAAGGCCCTAAAGCGTTTTGCTGACTTGCAAGGACCCATCTGTTATAACGATGCCCAAAATAAAGAGATGAATCTCATAGTTTATTAGATATAATCCGTGTAAAGTTTGCTTATCATTTTCGCATAAATTATGACCTAAATTTGGAAACCGCTGAATTTCTCGAATTGGGTCTTTGCGATTTTGGTGAAACTCTGTTCAGCGCAAGACACTAATGCGCACTATGTGTAGCCGAGAGATTTTCACGAAAAAATGCCGGCAACAGCAGATTTTCGACTCAGACCTCAAAGGGGCGTGGCATTATAACCACGTGACATTTACTCCGATCTCCAAAAATTTTATGTTATATTGTAGATTGATCTATATGTTATCTATTCTATGTGTTAGACTTACGATAAAAGTAAAGGTGGGGATACCAGAGAGCTTCAAAGTAGGATGGTACCCCTCCAAAAAAACTGGGTCGAGTCACCTTAAGACATGCAAAGATGCCCCAGAAACCGTACTATGAATTAAAGAAATTCGATTTTTGACTATAAAAATGGGCTAAATTTCAAACTCAAGCACGCGGGTCTTACCAAGCCTTCCCCAATATTTTTCAGAGATGTAATCCTCACATAAAGCGTTCTCGAATGCCAGATAAAACTTAAACGTTTTAAGGCAAGCAGTTAGATTTCCACAACCTCTCCGTTGCCCAAATTTTCCGGAACACCTTCCAAACACGTCAACCTTGATGTATTTTCTCAGCGTTTCGACAAAAGCCTTTCGAGGTTGAGCGCCACAATTACTAACCACCCAAGCCGCAAGTTCAGTTTTTCCTTGGGAATAGTCGGGTATGTTTCTTACTTTATTCAATTTTTCTTCTTCAGTCACCTCGTAACTTCTATATGGCGACCAGAAGTCTGAATCGCTTCTGTAAGTCCACGTTGAGTTAAACAGCCCGTTTAATGGATCAGGATTTGGTGTTGCATTTGGAATTTCCCACAAAGCATATACCCAGCGCTGTGAAGTGGACCTGTTTTTCAGCAGCGTTCTTAGATGACCTACACTTGGCATGTTTCTAGCGTGAAATACGACTAAGTCGCTTTCCTCAAGCTGTTGTTTGTCGTAGGTCAATTCGAAATCACCTGAAAGACATTTATTTGAGGCAAATAGAAACTTGTTTTCAAATCCACAATCACGATCTCTTATCCACTTTGCTGTCCCGAAAAAAACAGTGTAGACGAGTAAAAGTGTCTTTGTCCTTTCCCGTTGCATGAGTTGTGAGTTGTTAGTTCCAAGCAAATGTGTGTTGTTTACTTGCAAGGACGATTTCATTGTTTTCTCTGAAAACTTACCTAGTAGGAAGTCGTCAAAAGTTAGCACGGCAAGAAGAAAAATACTGAGTCCAGAGGAGCATAAGAAAAAATATTTTGACCATCTTGTCGCCATTTTAAACGATAACGAAGAAAAATATGGCGATACTGGGTACAGTTGTATATGCAAAACAGCAGGGAACTTTCACGCATGGTAAGCGCTGTCACTCAATAGCCTAGAGCTGCGAGCCTAAAAGCGTGACGAACTAACCCCAAAGGACGTCTGCGGGGAGGCTACCTCATCAGTGGAAGAGTATACATCATCAAATGACGAAAGACTCATCGTCATTAAATGACGAAAACAGGGCATAGGATAAATGGAACCGGGCTTAAGCGAAGCCCTTGGCCAAGAGAAATTCTTGAACTCAACCGCTATACACCTTATTCTAAATGGCGACAAATTTTGTTATAATTCTATAGTGTCGTAATGATAATTTTGACCCTCGACAACTCGTTTCAAGATATAAATTGTTTTCAATTTTGCAAGTGTAGTCAGGCGAAAAGGGCTAATTAGCATGATATAAAAGAAACGCAATACTAGTCTTAAGAGTAAAATTCGCGAATCGACAGAGAAGCTGCATTTCCCATGCAAGTTAGCCTGAACAGGTTCTTACATAAATGATAATTAGGCTAATACGGTTCTTTAATAGATAGCTTCTTATATTCTGAAGAAAAAAAAAAGAAAAAATTCTATTTTTTCTTTAGAAAATACGAACATTGACATTGTACATTATAGCGAAGAGTATTTACTGGTTTTCAGCTAACTCTTACGCAATACATCTGCATACCAGCATTACATTGCAGTTGGAGTGATAATCACCTGTATTTTTCCAAGTTACTCTGAACAGGTTCTTCCATAAAAGGTAACCAGCACAAATTTACGTTATTAAAGTTCTTAAATAGGTTCTTATTTTCTGAAGAAAAGAAAGACATCATTTTTTCTTCAGAAAAGAAAGAAGAACAATGACAATGACACTGCACATTGCTGTCCATCCCAAGGCTGGACCCAAGAAAGGCACAATAAAAATATCTCCAAATAAAACATGCTCTACAATCTTTATTTATAAATGTTGCTGCATCACCTAAGATGCATGTTCTTATTACAGCTGCAATTATACGTTTTAACCATTCAATCCGTGTTTTAATACACTGCGTAGAATACAGAAGGGGGGCTGGGGTGGGGCTGGGGCGGGGGAAGAAGAAAATATTTTTCTTTTTCGCGTTCTGCGTTCACTCGCCGATGTTTTCCAAAACAACGAAAAGAAAAATAAAACAACGTCTGTGTACAGGCTTCAATCATCTTCGATTACAGTAAGATTAGGCCTGGAAAACAAATTCTTTCCAAACAAATTAAAATAACCCAGTCGCCCACCTACACCACGTTTATTTTATAAGGTTAATTCATAGTCTCCAACCACTTCGTTGGAGAGACTGTGGATAACTGGACAGCCCCCGAAATATAATTTTATGCAACACCCGATAGTCCTCAGTGGCAGCCAAAAATTTACACGTTGCATTCCTCTGTCTACAAGGGAGGCCAAAATAAGAAATCAGGCCGGATTATTTGTGTTCGACAAGTAAATCTTGGTGACAAATCTGGTGGCGTGTAAACCAGCCTTTTAAATTGGCCATTTGGGAGTTGGGTAGGGAACTGGGGCGAGTTTCAAAGTTCAACTTATCGATCAACTGACACCACCAAATAAAAGGCCATGTTGAGATTGGTTATTTGACCAAGCTTGGTGCTCTAAGGTTGAACAGGGATCAAGTTATAACTCTTGAAACATGGTTAAAAATCCATACAAACGTCTGTAATTTTGTTACAGCGTCCCCCCAAACCATATAAACTTAATTTTTTCACAATTTCTGTGATATTCCTGAAAAGGGGCAAACATAGTGATTTTCGAATTAGTTCCTTCCAAGTAGAAGATGCATGACAAATTTTACAGTTTAACAGAAAAACTGAAAAATATTTTAAAGAGTTTAAATTTGAAACTCGCCCCAGTTCCCTACACAACAGAAGGACTAGAATCTGGGAAATGAAAAAAGATAAATACACAAAAAACTCTTGCCAAGAATCAGGTCTGTGAAACATTTCAAATGCGAGATATTGGGAAAAACGGTTTACCAAAATTTATAGAGCTTTGTATGGAAACGCCATGTTGGTGTCCCTTTCAGGAACACCAATATGGCCGCCGGATACCAACAGAAACATCTGTTTTCGAGTTTTCCTACTAACGCGTGAATTCTTCGCTTGAGGAACTCATAAAGATTACAGTAATATTTATTCTGAGACAAGGAATGTTTAGATTGCAAAATCTCCCAAAATCGGTAATGTTTTTAACCCACACAAGAGCTTTCCCGGCCGCCAGCTAAATGCCGCGTCACGCAAAAGCCTGGAAATTCAAGCGTCCTCTCTCGCAAAACGAAGAACCCTTTCGAACCAAAAATTTGTTTATGTAAAGGTGTTTAGGTACTGTAATAGCCCTTGAAAGTAGAAACTCAGAAGAATCGATAGTTTCTGAGTTTGACTTTTGGTGACGTCACGTGCAACCCAAGAATACGGGTATGTGCCGCCTAACGGGGGCGTGATTTTGAAGCTCCTGATTTAGAACGGGGTATCCATTTCAGAGGCGTTTTCTAGAACGGGGTATAATACTTCGGACGCACGAAAGCTCCAGTCATTTTGTAAGCAGCCATTTATCTTCTGCTTAAAATTGTTGCTGATTATGAAGAAGCATTTATTTAATGTATAAGTCGAATAAATAAAGAAATATCTTTTTAAAAAACAGGGCTATTTCAATTGACAAACTTTCTAGCACGGAGTATAAAAAATTGGCCCATTTCTAGAACGGGGTATCAGTTTTAGGGCGAATTCTAGAACGGGGTATCAATTTTAGAGGAATTTTTTTTTAGAACGGGGTGCCAATTTGGAGTCCCGAGCGGCACATACCCACCCAAAAAATAACCAAGTGCCCCCCGGGTGTCTAACCGACTTTTAGAAAACCAACGAAATTTGCAGTCATTTGAGTGAAAAGGCGTCAAAAGAAGGTTTCGTAAGCCCGAAAAGCTCCAAAATCACAGTAACGAAAGAAAAGGAAAGCAGAAAAACAAAGAGTGAGGAGAAGGAAAGGTGGAGAAAAGAAAAAAAGCAATGGTTGCACTCTTGTTTTTTTTTTCAGGATGGCTACTTTGAGAGATATTTCTGGCCGAAAAAAAAAAAAAACTGTTGGACGCAAAAGGTCCATTTGGCGATAACGTTTTAAATAATCCGGCTAGATGTATGTATGTATGTGTGTGTTTATGTGTATGTGTGTGTGTGTGGTTGTATGTATTCTGCAATTGCAGAAAAAAACCAGATTGTCCACTCGAAGGAAAATGTCTCCAATCAAATGTAATCTACCAAGCCACTGTAACTACAGCGACGACAACTGAAACTTACGTCGCACTGGCAACAAACTTTAAGGAACGTTACAGAAACCATCAGTCTTCCTTTCGACGCTCGAACAGAAGAAATGAAACGGAACTCTCAAAATGTATTTGGACTTTACAAGACTCTAAAAAACATTTCCAGATAAAATGGAAAGTTTTAAAGAAATGTAAACCCTATAGCAACATTGGCAAAAAAAAGTGTAATCTTTGTCTTTATGAAAAGTTCATCATCATTTGTAAAAAAGAGCTTTGTAGCCTAAACAGGCGAAACGAACTGGCGAGTTCACGCCCCCACAGAAACAGATCTGTACTTCAGAACTCTAGAGTAACGTAACTCAGTAAGACACAATCCATCTGTTACCTAGATACCATCTCTTAACGCTTCCCTATATTTACTGCCAGCTTTTAATTTTAACGGTCAATCGTTGAAGTTGCCTGATGAGTGTGGTCCTACAATTTCGGACCATACGAAACAGCACTGTCGCAATAAACGATCAATGATTACTGCTGAAGCCTGAACTCGTGTGATTATTAATAGTCAATGCTCTTCAAGTAAATGGATTGACCGCTCTACGAAATACGTTCTACCTAGAATACAAGTATTTATCATGTATGTACGAAAGCCGAGGAGGGTCTCCCGACTTCTGAGTTCCGACTTCCAACTTCAGACTTCAGACTTAAGACTTCATACTTCAAACTTTAGACTTCAGACTTGACAAAGGGGCAGTTGGAAAACATGGACTGGACTCTGGACTGGACTGGACTCTGGACTGGACTTTGGACTGCACTTTGGACTGGACTTTGGACTCGATTTTTTTTACTTTTTTTTGGTTTCTTTATTTGTTTGCGAAAATCGTTTTCTTTCGACAATGTTATGTGGGTGGCTACACGTAGGTCACATTCCTGTCATTTCTCATTATCGCCTAACTTTGTTGACCTTTGTTTTTTCCCCACGATGTCTCCTAGTGGGGAGGAGCGTTGCGTGACGAGACAAGTAACGGCTGCGTAGGAGACTACACGATGGGAAAATAATGTCGACAAATCAGGCTGCCCAGATCCGACAATTCGTATGTTTATCTTCGCAATGATTGCTGGTTTTCACTGTGATTTTCACTGTGGTTTTCACAACATGGGGTTTAAAAATTGTCATGTAAACTTTAAGCGAGTCTTTAGTTTGACATACATATTCCATTACACACCAAGTGATTGGCCGCTACCTGGACGCGATTTCCGGTGTCGGTTATCAAAACTCCTTTCATTGTGAAACAGCATAATTATTTGCATGCGCTTTCCATTGCAACTTCTTTCGAAAATATGGATTCCTCAAACAAAACGTTCGCTGATGCGGTAAGAGGACAATGTGAAGAATCAAACAGTTGGTGGAGGAGTTATCAAGTGGAGGACGAGGAGGAGGCAATGGTTATTGCCATGGAAAAATCCCGCAAAATTGTAAAGGTATTTATTGTCTCATTCTGTTTGGTGCGTAATGTTGGGGTAAATCCAGAGATTTGGAATCTGTTGTGTTAAGAAAGTTATACAGACTGACCATAGAAAATAATACTGTGATCCCTCTGTAGGTGGATAGTTCAAGCGATGACGAAGCAGTTGAAATGACAACACCAGGATTCCCCCGCATGTTTAAAAAGGAGGGCAAGCGTCAGGTAAGCGTTTTCTTTCTGTTAGGGTGTCAGTGATTATCGATGACTTGTCTTTTAGAATTTCATGGTGCGTTTCTGCTTCATTGAAACCGGGGGGGGCACTTGGGTATCTTTTGGGTGGGTATGTGCCGCCCAGGACTCCAAATTGGCACCCCGTTCTAAAAAAAATTTTCCCCTAAAATTGATACCCCGTTCTAGAATTCGCCCTAAAACTGATACCCCGTTCTAGAAATGGGCCAATTTTTTATACTCCGTTCTAGGGTGCAACAAGAGTACAACGGTTTGATGTCCTTGAATACTTTCAAATGGCTGCTTACAAAGGTGGATCGAGCTTTCGTGCGTTCGAAATATTATACCCCGTTCTAGAAAACGCGTCTGAAATGGATACCCCGTTCTAAATCAGGAGCTTGAAAATGACGACCCCTTTGGGCGGCACATACCCTTATAGGTAATGCATGGGAGTACCCCCGGGCATTGAAAGCAGGACAATTCGGTCGCATACAGTGGAATAGCTTAAAAAACAAGAATCGGTGAAATATACATATTCAAACTACCGCACTGAATAGCCATGCAAGGCAGAGAGGAGGCTAGAAAAAAAAATACACCCCTTAAAAAACCAGTCCAGTCCAGTCCAGAGTCCAGTCCAGAGTCCAGTCCAGAGTCCAGTCCAGGTTTTCCATCTGGCCTTGACAAAGTGCGAACTCCGGATTTCTGATTTCTGACCGTTCAGACTTTCGGACCTCCCACTTCCCACTTCCGACTTCCGAGCCAATGCGCATGATCAGAGCCACATTACACCTGTAGCCTTTTCTCTTTTCGGCGTGATGCAGACTCCCCTGCGAATTCAGTCGCCTCTTATCCACTGACTCGTTACGCCCGTACTATTAAAAAGCGAAGAGTAAGTGTCACGGGTCTGCTTCACAGCCGTTCTTCGTGTCGTCACGCAACGCTCCTCCCCCAAAACGGCTGCTGATCGTGACCCGTCTGTGGGGAGGAGGATTTGTTTGCCGACACAAAGAGCAGCCGTGAAGCAGACTAAGTCACATAACCAACAAAGTGTCTTATCTAAATTAAAAGTACCTTCATGTCATGATTGTTACATTTCTTTGCATTTGAAAGAAGTGTAAATGTGTAGTAATATCATATGATCATTTCTGAGGAATCATTCGTCTTTCCACATATTTTGGATAAGATGATTTTTCTCATTACATCGTCCCTTCTTCAGCCAGTGCGTTCTAAGGTCACCATAAACTTTCGGTTCAAGGGGAGATTTTGAAACATACCATTTACATATTTGACACATTGATAAATCAAGGTCGCCTCGAAACACCTTGTATTTTAGTCTCCATTTAAAGTATTCATTATAAGCAGTGTTATTTTTGTCCAGATACTGAAGGTATTCTGCCAGTTGTTTAACAGTTTTGAAGTCCATAACATTGATGTAAGACCCCGGAATAGCCAGCTTGGAGTAATTGGCACCTCCCATCACAACTGGGATGACATTCATATCACCTGGAATAAAAAAAAGATCTAATCATGTTCTGAAAACTACCAAACTGTGCAATATTTTAAGAGGGTCTGAATGGGGTTTAGTGTTAAATGTTATTCTCCCATAATTTTTAGTGTTTGCTGTTCAATTGGCCAAGTATTTAATGTTTGCTGTTCCGAAGAAAGTACGGTTAAGTGTTTGGAGGGTTCTTCGGATATCTTCGGCAATGGTCGGACCTCTTCGTTAGCCTTCGAAAATCTTCGGGAGTCTTCGGAAATCTTCGGTAGCCTTCGGAAATCTGAAATAAATTGTCCTAAAATGGCCGAAAACTCCTTGATATACTAAACAAAATAATATTGGCCTTTTGGGGCCGTTTTTTTTCTTCTTTCTGGAGAAAATTTACTGTTTGAAAGAATGTTTTACGGTCGTTGTTAAAATGCCCAAACTTTAACTGTTTCATGTTAGAAAACCAAAAAATGAAGTGTTCAGTGTTATCGATGTATCCCGACCCTCTTTAAATGGTAGACGCCCATGGCTGAAATGCTATTTACCAATGCTGTGCATCTGTATTAAGCGGTCACCCTCTAATAACCGTCCCAGAAATCTGTGCCAGTTAGAGGGTCTGTATCATGGCCCGCAGGCAGTAGTTATTTTCAGTCATAGTATTGCCAGTTAGAGAAGAAAACATACACAAAATCAGGAAAACAGGAAATTTAAAAAACCGTTAGGCTAGCAAGTATTTTAAAATGCCACAATTCAGGAGCCCATAACCTTGAGCGAGTAACTCCCAAACTAGGCCTATGTCAGGGAATTTTTACAGACCAGTTTATTTTTAGACACATTTTAGAGCACGTTTTCCCCGCGAAAATAGAATTTCCACCATGTCTATGAGCGCATTTGAAGTATAAGATATCAAAAAGGAAAACTAAACGCTATTAAAAGGCAGAAAATATCATGTTTAGGTCTGTAGGTTTTGCTGACAGGTTTTTGTTTGTTACTTGGAGGCTTCGCCCCGAGATCCAGCCCTTGTCCTTTTTATGGGGGAATTTTTGAGAGGAAAGGTACCCCTTTCGTATACCTTCCATTGACAAGTGGTATCCCTTTCACATACCTAGTAGTTTAAAAAACAAAAACAGAACGTTCTTTCGACTTTTTCGCAGACATAAAATGTATCTGATCTGTCAGCCCTTTTGAGCCTTTTTACAACTGAAATGACAGATTTCCCCACCCATTCACATACTTCAACTAGTGAAACCCCTACCCTTTCATATACCCGAAGCCTGATAAAGTACCCCATTAGGGCGGAGCCAACAGGTATAGGCGATTATAGGGAGTACCCCCGGGGAACTTTCCGTCTGGACAAATACAGCCTGATTGCCACGCAGATGTTCCAGATGTTCCGCTACTCTCGGAAACAAAGATGCCAACCTCTTGAGATAAAAAACCTGGAGACTCTCTCTTTTGTACAACCCCCCTGATTGTCACCGACTCCCCCCACCCCCCACAAATCTACCCATCCAACAAATTATGACATGGGAATTTATGAAGTCTTACATGAAGTACATGCCACTAAAATTCTCTTTCATCATTGTAATGATAAAAGAATCTTTGTCAGTGACTTAAGGTGACTCGACCCAGTTTTTTTTGCGGGGGTACCATCCTACTCTGAAGCTCTCTGGTATCCCCACCTTTACTTTAATCGTAAGTCTAACACATAGAACGGATAACATATAGATCAATCTACAATATAACATAAAAGTTTTGGCGATCGGAGTAAATGTCACGTGGTTATAATGCCACGCCCCTTTGACGTCTGAGTCGAAAATCTGCTGTTGCCGGCATTTTTTCGTGAAAATCTCTCGGCTACAGACAGTGCGCATTAGTGTCTTGCGCTGAACAGAGTTTCACCAAAATCGCAAAGACCTAATTCGAGAAATTCAGCGGTTTCCAAATTTAGGTCATAATTTATGCGAAAATGATAAGCAAACTTTACAAGGATTATATCTAATAAACGATGAGATTCGTCTCTTTAGTTTGGGCATCGTTATAACAGATGGGTCCTTGCAAGTCAGCAAAACGCTTTAGGGCCTTGTAAATGCGCGCGATTTCGAGCAAAGCAAACATATAGAAATTACAGTTTTCGCTATTTGTTGACGTTTGTCAGCGTTTAAGAGTCCTTCTCACGATAAAAGCATTTTCTTAAAAATTCGTTGTTTTTTTTCCTTCCAATTTTTTCAGGGCCACAATTGATTAACTAACTACCCGGACTCTGAATTTCATGGTCATTGAAAAACTGTGACATTATCTTCTATAAGCCCAAACTTGAGTAAACATTGAAGATTTTTAGCGTTTTGGCTGAGTTTGTGCTTTGGGAGTTGTCTATTGTCTCTAGTCTGTCATTATACAGCATTCTTGTTCAGCACGCGTGCAATGACCGCGCTTGGCTGACTTCCGAATGCTCACCTAGATCTGATAATTTTGGTACAGTGAGACAGGCCATCGCGTGATACATAGAGGTTTAACTCGCAATTTTTAATCAATTCTCGTGCTTCTTGTGCCTTTGCAAAAAGAAGTGCTACACACTAAATCTACTTACTATTAAAAAAAATATCATTTTTTCATAGGTTTAATGCAAGCCAATAATTAAACCAACTCGTGACGGGAATATCTCGGTGAGCATTCGAAAGTCAGCCAAGCGCGGTCATTGCACGCGTGCTGAACAAGAATGCTGTATAATGACAGGCTAGAAACAATAGACAACTCCCAAAGCACAAACTCAGCCAAAACGCTAAAAATCTTCAATGTTTACTCAAGTTTGGGCTTATAGAAGATAATGTCACAGTTTTTCAATGACCATGAAATTCAGAGTCCGGGTAGTTAGTTAATCAATTGTGGCCCTGAAAAAATTGGAAGGAAAAAAAACTACGAATTTTTAAGAAAATGCTTTTATCGTGAGAAGGACTCTTAAACGCTGACAAACGTCAACAAATAGCGAAAACTGTAATTTCTATATGTTTGCTTTGCTCGAAATCGCGCGCATTTACAAGGCCCTAAAGCGTTTTGTTGACTTGCAAGGACCCATCTGTTATAACGATGCCCAAAATAAAGAGATGAATCTCATAGTTTATTAGATATAATCCGTGTAAAGTTTGCTTATCATTTTCGCATAAATTATGACCTAAATTTGGAAACCGCTGAATTTCTCGAATTGGGTCTTTGCGATTTTGGTGAAACTCTGTTCAGCGCAAGACACTAATGCGCACTATGTGTAGCCGAGAGATTTTCACGAAAAAATGCCGGCAACAGCAGATTTTCGACTCAGACCTCAAAGGGGCGTGGCATTATAACCACGTGACATTTACTCCGATCGCCAAAACTTTTATGTTATATTGTAGATTGATCTATATGTTGTCTATTCTATGTGTTAGACTTACGATAAAAGTAAAGGTGGGGATACCCGAGAGCTTCAAAGTAGGATGGTACCCCTCCAAAAAAACTGGGTCGAGTCACCTTAAGACATGCAAAGATGCCCCAGAAACCGTACTATGAATTAAAGAAATTCGATTTTTGACTATAAAAATGGGCTAAATTTCAAACTAAAGCACGCGGGTCTTACCGAGCCTTCCCCAATATTTTTCAGAGATGTAATCCTCACATAAAGCGTTCTCGAATGCCAGATAAAACTTAAACGTTTTAAGGCAAGCAGTTAGATTTCCACAACCTCTCCGTTGCCCAAATTTTCCGGAACACCTTCCAAACACGTCAACCTTGATGTATTTTCTCAGCGTTTCGACAAAAGCCTTTCGAGGTTGAGCGCCACAATTACTAACCACCCAAGCCGCAAGTTCAGTTTTTCCTTGAGAATAGTCGGGTATGTTTCTTACTTTATTCAATTTTTCTTCTTCAGTCAGTTCCTCGTAACTTCCATATGGCGACCAGAAGTCTGAATCGCTTCTGTAAGTCCACGTTGAGTTAAACAGCCCGTTTAATGGATCAGGATTTGGTGTTGCATTTGGACTTTCCCACAAAGCATATACCCAGCGCTGTGAAGTGGACCTGTTTTTCAGCAGCGTTCTTAGATGATCTACACTTGGCATGTTTCTAGCGTGAAACACGACTAAGTCGCTTTCCTCAAGCCGTTGTTTGTCGTAGGTCAATTCGAAATCACCTGAGAGACATTTATTTGCGGCAAATAAAAACTTGTTTTCAAATCCACAATCACGATCTCTTATCCACTTTGCTGTCCCGAAAAAAACAGTGTAGACGAGTAAAAGCGTCTTTGTCCTTTCCCGTTGCATGAGTTGTGAGTTGTTAGTTCCAAGCAAATGTGTGTTGTTTACTTGCAAGGACGATTTCATTGTTTGCTTTGAAAACTTATCTAGTAAGAAGTCGTCAAAAGTTAGCACGGCAAGAAGAAAAATACTGAGTCCAGAGGAGCATAAGAAAAAATATTTTGACCATCTTGTCGCCATTTTAAACGATAACGAAGAAAAATATGGCGATACTGGGTACAGTTGCATATGCAAAACAGCAGAGAACTTTCACACATTGTAAGCGCTGTCGCTCAATAATATTGAGCCTAAAAGGGTCACGAACGATCCCCAAAGGACGTCTGCGGGTAGGCTACCTCATCAGTGGAAGAGTATACATCATCAAATGACAAAAGACTCATCGTCATTAAATGACGAAAACAGGGCATAGGATAAATGGAACCGGGCTTAAGCGAAGCCCTTGGCCAAGGGAAATTCGTGAACTCAACCGCTATACATCTTATTCTAAATGGCGGCAAATTTTGTTATAATTCCATAGTGTCGTAATGATAATTTTGACCCTCGACAACTCGTTTCAAGATATAAATTGTTTTCCATTCTGCAAGTGCAGTCAGGCGAAAAGGGCCAATTAGCATGATATAAAAGAAAAGCAGTCTTAAGCGTAAAAGTTCGCGAATCGACAGAGAAGCTGCATTTCCCAAGTTAGCCTGAACAGATTCTTACATAAATGATAATTGGCACAAATGTAGGCTAATAAGGTTCTTTAATATATAGCTTCTTATATTCTGAAGAAAAAAATAAAGAAAAAATTCTATTTTTTCTTCAGAAAATACGAACATTGACATTGTGCATTATAGCGAAGAGTATTTACTGGTATTCAGCTGACTCTTACGCAATACATCTGCATACCAGCATTACATTACAGTGGAGTGATAATCACCTGTATTTTTCCAAGTTACTCTGAACAGGTTCTTCCATAAAAGGTAACCAGCACAAATTTAGGCTATTAAAGTTCTTAAATAAGTTCTTATTTTCTGAAGAAAAGAAAGACACCATTTTTTCTTCAGAAAAGAAGGAAGAACAATGACAATGACACTGCACATTGCTGTCCATCCCAAGGCTGGACCCAAGAGAGGCACAATAAAAATATCTCCAAATAAAACATGCTCTACAATCTTTTTTTATAAATGTTGCTGCATCACCAAAGATGCATGTTCTTATTACAGCTGCAATTAAACGTTTTAACTATTCAATCCGTGTTTTAATACACTGCTTAGAATACAGAAACCTTTAGGAGAAAGTCCACATTTGTAAGTTTGAATAAACCGTTCTTAGTAAAGGGTACAAAGATGACGTATGATGTTTTATAAGCTTTATACAGTCATTGTAGCGAATGTCAACCGTACACTGATCAATTGTACTTGCAAGAATCAACTTGGTTTCTCTTTACTTCTGTTTACTTTGATACGTACCACAGTATCTTAAAAGGTTCAGTTGATCGATACAATGAAATCGTATCATGTGATTTTCAAGGGAAAGGCTAACTGCTTTTAGAGAAAAACATTTTGACGGTCCAAGAGTCAAACAAAGCAGTTTTACATCAAGTTAATAGTCTTACAAGTACACCCAAAAATAGTAATCATCTTAGCCTGTTCACAGACCATCTATTTTCTCTTCAAAGTCCGTCGAGCGCGTGTGATAAAAAATAAACCGGGAGGGATTTATTGACCGCCAGCGCAAGGGGGCTGGGGTGGGGGAAGAAGAAAATATTTTTCTTTTTCGCGTTCCGCGTTCACTCGCCGATGTTTTCCAAAACAACGAAAAGAAAAATAAAACAACGTCTGTGTACAGGCTTCAATCATCTTCGATTACAGTAAGATTAAGCCCGGAAAACAAATTCTTTCCAAACAAATTAAAATAACCCAGTCGCCCACCTACACCACGTTTATTTTATAAGGTTAATTTATACTCTTCAACCACTCCGTTGGAGAGACTGTGGATAATTGGACAGCCCCCGAAATATAATTTTATGCAACACCCGATAGTCCTCAGTGGCAGCCAAAAATTTACACGTTGCATTCCTCTGTCTAAAAGGGAGGCCAAAATAAGAAATCAGGCCGGATTATTTGTGTTCGACAAGTAAATCTTGGTGACAAATCTGGTGGCGCGTAAACCAGCCTTTTAAATTGGCCATTTGGGAGTTGCGTAGGGAACTGGGGCGAGTTTCAAAGTTCAACTTATCGATCAACTGACACCACCAAATAAAAGGTCATGTTGAGATTGGTTATTTGACCAAGCTTGGTGCTCTAAGGTTGAACAGGGATCAAGTTATAACTCTTGAAACATGGTTAAAAATCCATACAAACGTCTGTAATTTTGTTACAGCGTCCCCCCAAACCATATAAACTCTTAATTTTTTCACAATTTCTGTGATATTCCTGAAAAGGGGCAAACATAGTGATTTTCGAATTAGTTCCTTCCAAGTAGAAGATGCATGACAAATTTTACAGTTTAACAGAAAAACTGAAAAATATTTTAAAGAGTTTAAATTTGAAACTCGCCCCAGTTCCCTACACAACAGAAGGACTAGAATCTGGGAAATGAAAAAAGATAAATACACAAAAAACTCTTGCCAAGAATCAGGTCTGTGAAACATTTCAAATGCGAGATATTGGGAAAAACGGTTTACCAAAATTTATAGAGCTTTGTATGGAAACGCCATGTTGGTGTCCCTTTCAGGAACCCCAATATGACCGCCGGATACCAACAGAAACATCTGTTTTCGAGTTTTCCTACTAACGCGTGAATTCTTCGCTCGAGGAACTCATAAAGATTACAGTAATATTTATTCTGAGACAAGGAATGTTTAGATTGCAAAATCTCCCAAAATCGGTAATGTTTTTAACCCACATAAGAGCTTTCCCGGCCGCCAGCTAAATGCCGCGTCACGCAAAAGCCTGGAAATTCAAGCGTCCTCTCTCGCAAAACGAAGAACCCTTTCGAACCAAAAATTTGTTTATGTAAAGGTGTTTAGGTACTGTAATAGCCCGTGAAAGTAGAAACTCAGAAGAATCGATAGTTTCTGAGTTTGACTTTTGGTGACGTCACGTGCAACCCAAGAATACGGGTATGTGCCGCCTAACGGGGGCGTGATTTTGAAGCTCCTGATTTAGAACGGGGTATCCATTTCAGAGGCGTTTTCTAGAACGGGGTATAATACTTCGGACGCACGAAAGCTCCAGTCATTTTGTAAGCAGCCATTTATCTTCTGCTTAAAATAGTTGCTGATTATGAAGAAGCATTTATTTAATGTATAAGTCGAATAAATAAAGAAATATCTTTTTAAAAAACAGGGCTATTTCAATTGACAAACTTTCTAGCACGGAGTATAAAAAATTGGCCCATTTCTAGAACGAGGTATCAGTTTTAGGGCGAATTCTAGAACGGGGTATCAATTTTAGAGGAATTTTTTTTTAGAACGGGGTGCCAATTTGGAGTCCCGAGCGGCACATACCCACCCAAAAATACCCAAGTGCCCCGGGTGTCTAACTGACTTTTAGAAAACCAACGAAATTTGCAGTCATTTGAGTGAAAAGGCGTCAAAAAGAAGGTTTCGTAAGCCCGAAAAGCTCCAAAATCACAGTAACGAAAGAAAAGGAAAGCAGAAAAACAAAGAGTGAGGAGAAGGAAAGGTGGAGAAAAGAAAAAAGCAATGGTTGCACTCTTGTTGTTTTTTTCAGGATGGCTACTTTGGAGAGATATTTCTGGCCGAAAAAAACTGTTGGACGCAAAAGGTCCATTTGGCGATAACGTTTTAAATAATCCGGCTAGATGTATGTATGTATGTGTGTGTTTATGTGTATGTGTGTGTGTGTGGTTGTATGTATTCTGCAATTGCAGAAAAAAACCAGATTGTCCACTCGAAGGAAAATGTCTCCAATCAAATGTAATCTACCAAGCCACTGTAACTACAGCGACGACAACTGAAACTTACGTCGCACTGGCAACAAACTTTAAGGAACGTTACAGAAACCATCAGTCTTCCTTTCGACGCTCGAACAGAAGAAATGAAACGGAACTCTCAAAATGTATTTGGACTTTACAAGACTCTAAAAAACATTTCCAGATAAAATGGAAAGTTTTAAAGAAATGTAAACCCTATAGCAACATTGGCAAAAAAAGTGTAATCTTTGTCTTTATGAAAAGTTCATCATCATTTGTAAAAAAGAGCTTTGTAGCCTAAACAGGCGAAACGAACTGGCGAGTTCACGCCCCCACAGAAACAGATCTGTACTTCAGAACTCTAGAGTAACGTAACTCAGTAAGACACAATCCATCTGTTACCTAGATACCATCTCTTAACGCTTCCCTATATTTACTGCCAGCTTTTAATTTTAACGGTCAATCGTTGAAGTTGCCTGATGAGTGTGGTCCTACAATTTCGGACCATACGAAACAGCACTGTCGCAATAAACGATCAATGATTACTGCTGAAGCCTGAACTCGTGTGATTATTAATAGTCAATGCTCTTCAATTAAATGGATTGACCGCTCTACGAAATACGTTCTACCTAGAATACAAGTATTTATCATGTATGTACGAAAGCCGAGGAGGGTCTTCCGACTTCTGAGTTCCGACTTCCAACTTCAGACTTCAGACTTAAGACTTCATACTTCAAACTTTAGACTTCAGACTTGACAAAGTGCGAACTCCGGATTTCTGATTTCTGACCGTTCAGACTTTCGGACCTCCCACTTCCCACTTCCGACTTCCGAGCCAAATACGAGCGTTTCAGGTGGGCAACTTAAATACGGCGATCAGTTCTTTTTCGTGACAGCGTGGTATAAAAAAAAAAATATGCGCACGCAAAAATGGCTGTTGGCGGGAAATTTCTGGGTGCGACGAGTGCTTCATAGAAACCCCTTTCAGAGTCCTTGTTATTGTTTGCTTGCTGTCTGCTGCGAGGGAAATTTTCAAAAAAGTTTAAATGTCTTGTGAAATATGACGTGTGTAGTTGCAAGTCGTCTTCTCGGTGGTTCAAATTCTCAAAGGAACTTCACGAAGACGTATGTGCATGCTTTAACGTTATAAATAAAGGAAAATGCTAGGTGATGAGTCGTTGTGTGCTTCGTGTCGGCGGAATTTGACTCAGTGGCGAGATAGTAGACCGACAAATGAAAAATACTTCAAGCTAGCAAACTCAAGGGGGAAACCTTGTCTAAACAAAGTGCTTATAGCTGGGCAAAACCTCAAACTCTTCCGGTTGGCCTACAATAGGCTTTTCCACATGTCTAAACTCTCGATGGAACGTCATCGCACACAGATGCCGTGTGAATTTGTCGACAAGTTGAAAACCAAGGGAAGAAAATTATTTTTAGTAAAATACAGAACTCAAACATAGACTAAACAACCTTTGCAACCTACTTGTAACATTGCAAGGCTTCAGGGCCTCCACAATGATCCGGATCCAACAACTCCGGTCACCAAATACTTCAAGCGCAGACGACGTTGAACTTTATTTACGCAGCTTATTGGGTCAAAAATGTAACAGCACACCACTGAATTGAGGTGAATAAGAAGCGCCTACTTCTTTTTCAAATTAAACGCCAACAAAATTTAATCAATCTGATAATCGTGTTCAACATTTGTGAATTTGAAAATTTTAGCGTTTTCTCTGCGGTCCGCATACCACATCCTAAAGCACAAAAATGTTGAAAGAAGTATTTTATAGGTCTTTATACACCATCATTCACTTATTTATAGAATTCTTTATGTTGCAAACTAATAATTGAACTGCTAAATCAATTCTGTGCCCTAATATCGTCCTTGCTACAAAATACAGAAGACAAAAACCAATTAACATATACCTACTTTAACACAGATTTTGGCTACACATCATAAAAGTTCAGTTTTTTTGATCAGTCTAATGAAGGCAAATTGTTCAGTACCCACATCACGAGTTCAGTAAACATACATAATGACATTCCATTCTAAGAACATGACCTGGAAAAATATGTAAAAAAAAAACTAACAAACGAGCAAGCAACATCTAGTAGTTCAATGACCACATATCAGTTCAATAATCACTGTCAGCAGTAATTCACAAACCACACAGCAGCCCAATGCTGTAGGCAATAATTCAAGGAATCGAAACAGTATATTTCATTCTTTTGGGATGTGGAGAGGGGGTGGGGTGTACTGTAGGTTGACAAGGCAGTGGTTGTATTTACATCGCTGGTTTTTAAAAAAGCATTTTTTACAAATACATTTTTCATATTTCTTTGCTTTTTTTTTTCTATTACTTGGCATTGCAAAAATATCTGACACCATGATTTAAGTTTCTCTTCATTTCTTTAGCCTGGCTACCAGTGCACCACACACTCCTATCACTTCTTCTGGTTTAAATACAGAGGACCCCAACTAGTTTTTCTCTATTTATTTTAAATATTAATTTTTATGATCATTAAGATAATAAATTATGATGAGCTCATCAGTCAAAAACAATAAGCATCACATGCTAGCAAAATGTTGAAAGCCTTGTCTCATCAGGAGCTAAGAAGGCAATCAAGAAAATAGGTCAAGGGGTGGGGAGGGGAAATAAACTTTATCCAAGGGGAATTTGCCCATTGATTCCAATAAAATTCTTCATCATGCAAAGATTCTTTAAACACACTGTAAACACATTTTCATATCTTTTAAATGACCAACGTTAACTTGAGAAACACTCACAACAGGGAATCAACAAGTGCTGCAACATGATCTCTTCGCTTACGCAATGGATATTTTTTTAAATTTTTCAACAACATAAACATTTGAGTGAACCAGGCGCGACCCATAGGTCCGCTATGACTTCAAATTCGTTTTATTAAAACAGTACAATTAATTACCTACACAGAAAGATGAAAAATCACTTGTGGCAACTGGCTCAATTTCCCGCTCTAACGATGAAAAGACGACAACATCACTTGGCTCTGCTGTAAATGCAAATACCTAATCTCCTTCCGCACGAGGAAGTAACCTTTATCCAAATGCACGAATAAGCTTTCATTCTTAAAAGTTTAAAGTAGCCAACCAAAAATACACTCTTTCATTGGGAAACAAACATTACTGGTAAACAACCTTTGCTGAAGAGATCGAGGAGTCTAGATTATATGGTTCCAATATAATGCACGTCTCCAAAGTTTCTCCAAACGAATCCACAGTAGAGCCATCCTTTCGCCTAATTAGGGCGAGCCACTATAGTTTGGGTCCTCAAACATACTTAGCCTGGGGCAACACGGCTTTTAAACATGAAATTTGCCTGTGGCAACCGACTCGATTCAGAGATATCATTCACGAGAATCAAACCGAAGCGTTGAGGAAAAGCACCGCACCACTTGGTGAAAAGGCAACTTTCAGGGTAAAACTTTCCAGTGGGAATGTTGAGACGAAAATGAAAACCCTTCAAAAAGAATTACCGGAACAATAAGACGGTTTTCCTGCCAGTTAACAGTCCCGTTCGTCAATTTTCTGTCAGAATAGCAAGGAAAACGCACACAGCCCATTCACGGCGAAAAGAAAATCGCGCTTCGTGTCAATAGCATGCGTTCGAAACCCCCACAGTTTTGGTCAGCAGTTTCACCCTAAAGGCCTCCGCTGTTTACTTACAACGCGGGCTTAAACTTGATCGAGGAGCCCAAGATTGAAACGCTCGTGCAATGCGCATGATCAGAGCCACAGTACACCTGTAGCCTTTTCTCTTTTCGGCGTGATGCAGACTCCCCTGCGAATTCAGTCGCCTCTTATCCACTGACTCGTTACGCCCGTACTATTAAAAAGCGAAGAGTAAGTGTCACGGGTCTGCTTCACAGCCGTTCTTCGTGTCGTCACGCAACGCTCCTCCCCCAAAACGGCTGCTGATCGTGACCCGTCTGTGGGGAGGAGGATTTGTTTGCCGACACAAAGAGCAGCCGTGAAGCAGACTAAGTCACATAACCAACAAAGTGTCTTATCTAAATTAAAAGTACCTTCATGTCATGATTGTTACATTTCTTTGCATTTGAAAGAAGTGTAAATGTGTAGTAATATCATATGATCATTTCTGAGGAATCATTCGTCTTTCCACATATTTTGGATAAGATGATTTTTCTCATTACATCGTCCCTTCTTCAGCCAGTGCGTTCTAAGGTCACCATAAACTTTCGGTTCAAGGGGAGATTTTGAAACATACCATTTACATATTTGACACATTGATAAATCAAGGTCGCCTCGAAACACCTTGTATTTTAGTCTCCATTTAAAGTATTCATTATAAGCAGTGTTATTTTTGTCCAGATACTGAAGGTATTCTGCCAGTTGTTTAACAGTTTTGAAGTCCATAACATTGATGTAAGACCCCGGAATAGCCAGCTTGGAGTAATTGGCACCTCCCATCACAACTGGGATGACATTCATATCACCTGGAATAAAAAAAAGATCTAATCATGATCTGAAAACTACCAAACTGTGCAATATTTTAAGAGGGTCTGAATGGGGTTTAGTGTTAAATATTATTCTCCCATAATTTTTAGTGTTTGCTGTTCAATTGGCCAAGTATTTAATGTTTGCTGTTCCGAAGAAAGTACGGTTAAGTGTTTGGAGGGTTCTTCGGATATCTTCGGCAATGGTCGGACCTCTTCGTTAGCCTTCGAAAATCTTCGGGAGTCTTCGGAAATCTTCGGTAGCCTTCGGAAATCTGAAATAAATTGTCCTAAAATGGCCGAAAACTCCTTGATATACTAAACAAAATAATATTGGCCTTTTTGGGGCCGTTTTTTCTTCTTTCTGGAGAAAATTTACTGTTTGAAAGAATGTTTTACGGTCGTTGTTAAAATGCCCAAACTTTAACTGTTTCATGTTAGAAAACCAAAAAATGAAGTGTTCAGTGTTATCGATGTATCCCGACCCTCTTTAAATGGTAGACGCCCATGGCTGAAATGCTATTTACCAATGCTGTGCATCTGTATTAAGCGGTCACCCTCTAATAACCGTCCCAGAAATCTGTGCCAGTTAGAGGGTCTGTATCATGGCCCGCAGGCAGTAGTTATTTTCAGTCATAGTATTGCCAGTTAGAGAAGAAAACATACACAAAATCAGGAAAACAGGAAATTTAAAAACCGTTAGGCTAGCAAGTATTTTAAAATGCCACAATTCAGGAGCCCATAACCTTGAGCGAGTAACTCCCAAACTAGGCCTATGTCAGGGAATTTTTACAGACCAGTTTATTTTTAGACACATTTTAGAGCACGTTTTTCCCCGCGAAAATAGAATTTCCACCATGTCTATGAGCGCATTTGAAGTATAAGATATCAAAAAGGAAAACTAAACGCTATTAAAAGGCAGAAAATATCATGTTTAGGTCTGTAGGTTTTGCTGACAGGTTTTTGTTTGTTACTTGGAGGCTTCGCCTTGAGATCCAGCCCTTGTCCTTTTTATGGGGAATTTTTGAGAGGAAAGGTACCCCTTTCGTATACCTTCCATTGACAAGTGGTATCCCTTTCACATACCTAGTAGTTTAAAAAACAAAAACAGAACGTTCTTTCGACTTTTTCACAGACATAAAATGTATCTGATCTGTCAGCCCTTTTGAGCCTTTTTACAACTGAAATGACAGATTTCCCCACCCATTCACATACTTCAACTAGTGAAACCCCTACCCTTTCATATACCCGAAGCCTGATAAAGTACCCCATTAGGGCGGAGCCAACAGGTATGGGGCGATTATAGGGAGTACCCCCGGGAACATTCCGTCTGGACAAATACAGCCTGATTGCCACGCAGATGTTCCAGATGTTCCGCTACTCTCGGAAACAAAGATGCCAACCTCTTGAGATAAAAAACCTGGAGACTCTCTCTTTTGTACAACCCCCCTGATTGTCACCGACTCCCCCCCCCCCCCACCCCCACAAATCTACCCATCCAACAAATTATGACATGGGAATTTATGAAGTCTTACATGAAGTACATGCCACTAAAATTCTCTTTCATCATTGTAATGATAAAAGAATCTTTGTCAGTGACTTAAGGTGACTCGACCCAGTTTTTTTTGCGGGGGGTACCATCCTACTTTGAAGCTCTCTGGTATCCCCACCTTTACTTTTATCGTAAGTCTAACACATAGAACGGATAACATATAGATCAATCTACAATATAACAAAAACGTTTTGGCGATCGGAGTAAATGTCACGTGGTTATAATGCCACGCCCCTTTGAGGTCTGAGTCGAAAATCTGCTGTTGCCGGCATTTTTTCGTGAAAATCTCTCGGCTGCACATAGTGCGCATTAGTGTCTTGCGCTGAACAGAGTTTCACCAAAATCGCAAAGACCCAATTCGAGAAATTCAGCGGTTTCCAAATTTAGGTCATAATTTATGCGAAAATGATAAGCAAACTTTACAAGGATTATATCTAATAAACGATGAGATTCGTCTCTTTAGTTTGGGCATCGTTATAACAGATGGGTCCTTGCAAGTCAGCAAAACGCTTTAGGGCCTTGTAAATGCGCGCGATTTCGAGCGAAGCAAACATATAGAAATTACAGTTTTCGCTATTTGTTGACGTTTGTCAGCGTTTAAGAGTCCTTCTCACGATAAAAGCATTTTCTTAAAAATTCGTTGTTTTTTTTCCTTCCAATTTTTTCAGGGCCACAATTGATTAACTAACTACCCGGACTCTGAATTTCATGGTCATTGAAAAACTGTGACATTATCTTCTATAAGCCCAAACTTGAGTAAACATTGAAGATTTTTAGCGTTTTGGCTGAGTTTGTGCTTTGGGAGTTGTCTATTGTCTCTAGTCTGTCATTATACAGCATTCTTGTTCAGCACGCGTGCAATGACCGCGCTTGGCTGACTTCCGAATGCTCACCTAGATCTGATAATTTTGGTACAGTGAGACAGGCCATCGCGTGATACATAGAGGTTTAACTCGCAATTTTTAATCAATTCTCGTGCTTCTTGTGCCTTTGCAAAAAGAAGTGCTACACACTAAATCTACTTACTATTAAAAAAATATCATTTTTTCATAGGTTTAATGCAAGCCAATAATTAAACCAACTCGTGACGGGAATATCTCGGTGAGCATTCGGAAGTCAGCCAAGCGCGGTCATTGCACGCGTGCTGAACAAGAATGCTGTATAATGACAGGCTAGAAACAATAGACAACTCCCAAAGCACAAACTCAGCCAAAACGCTAAAAATCTTCAATGTTTACTCAAGTTTGGGCTTATAGAAGATAATGTCACAGTTTTTCAATGACCATGATATTCAGAGTCCGGGTAGTTGGTTAATCAATTGTGGCCCTGAAAAAATTGGAAGGAAAAAAAACTACGAATTTTTAAGAAAATGCTTTTTTCGTGAGAAGGACTCTTAAACGCTGACAAACGTCAACAAATAGCGAAAACTGTAATTTCTATATGTTAACTTTGCTCGTAATCGCGCGCATTTACAAGGCCCTAAAGCGTTTTGCTGACTTGCAAGGACCCATCTGTTATAACGATGCCCAAAATAAAGAGATGAATCTCATAGTTTATTAGATATAATCCGTGTAAAGTTTGCTTATCATTTTCGCATAAATTATGACCTAAATTTGGAAACCGCTGAATTTCTCGAATTGGGTCTTTGCGATTTTGGTGAAACTCTGTTCAGCGCAAGACACTAATGCGCACTATGTGTAGCCGAGAGATTTTCACGAAAAAATGCCGGCAACAGCAGATTTTCGACTCAGACCTCAAAGGGCGTGGCATTATAACCACCGTGCATTTACTCCGATCGCCAAAACTTTTTATGTTATATTGTAGATTGATCTATATGTTGTCTATTCTATGTGTTAGACTTACGATAAAAGTAAAGGTGGGGATACCCGAGAGCTTCAAAGTAGGATGGTACCCCTCCAAAAAAACTGGGTCGAGTCACCTTAAGACATGCAAAGATGCCCCAGAAACCGTACTATGAATTAAAGAAATTCGATTTTTGACTATAAAAATGGGCTAAATTTCAAACTAAAGCACGCGGGTCTTACCGAGCCTTCCCCAATATTTTTCAGAGATGTAATCCTCACATAAAGCGTTCTCGAATGCCAGATAAAACTTAAACGTTTTAAGGCAAGCAGTTAGATTTCCACAACCTCTCCGTTGCCCAAATTTTCCGGAACACCTTCCAAACACGTCAACCTTGATGTATTTTCTCAGCGTTTCGACAAAAGCCTTTCGAGGTTGAGCGCCACAATTACTAACCACCCAAGCCGCAAGTTCAGTTTTTCCTTGGGAATAGTCGGGTATGTTTCTTACTTTATTCAATTTTTCTTCTTCAGTCAGTTCCTCGTAACTTCCATATGGCGACCAGAAGTCTGAATCGCTTCTGTAAGTCCACGTTGAGTTAAACAGTCCGTTTAATGGAGCAGGATTTGGTGTTGCATTTGGACTTTCCCACAAAGCATATACCCAGCGCTGTGAAGTGGACCTGTTTTTCAGCAGCGTTCTTAGATGACCTACACTTGGCATGTTTCTAGCGTGAAACACGACTAAGTCGCTTTCCTTAAGCCGTTGTTTGTCGTAGGTCAATTCGAAATCACCTGAGAGACATTTATTTGCGGCAAATAGAAACTTGTTTTCAAATCCACAATCACGATCTCTTATCCACTTTGCTGTCCGGAAAAAAACAGTGTAGACGAGTAAAAGCGTCTTTGTCCTTTCCCGTTGCATGAGTTGTGAGTTGTTAGTTCCAAGCAAATGTGTGTTGTTTACTTGCAAGGACGATTTCATTGTTTGCTTTGAAAACTTACCTAGTAGGAAGTCGTCAAAAGTTAGCACGGCAAGAAGAAAAATACTGAGTCCAGAGGAGCATAAGAAAAAATATTTTGACCATCTTGTCGCCATTTTAAACGATAACGAAGAAAAATATGGCGATACTGGGTACAGTTGCATATGCAAAACAGCAGGGAACTTTCACACATGGTAAGCGCTGTTACTCAATAGCCTAGAGCTGCGAGCCTAAAAGCGTGACGAACGAACCCCAAAGGACGTCTGCGGGGAGGCTACCTCATCAGTGGAAGAGTATACATCATCAAATGACGAAAGACTCATCGTCATTAAATGACGAAAACAGGGCATAGGATAAATGGAACCGGGCTTAAGCGAAGCCCTTGGCCAAGGGAAATTCTTGAACTCAACCGCTATACACCTTATTCTAAATGGCGGCAAATTTTGTTATAATTCTATAGTGTCGTAATGATAATTTTGACCCTCGACAACTCGTTTCAAGATATAAATTGTTTTCAATTTTGCAAGTGTAGTCAGGCGAAAAGGGCTAATTAGCATGATATAAAAGAAAAGCAATACTACTCTTAAGAGTAAAATTCGCGAATCGACAGAGAAGCTGCATTTCCCATGCAAGTTAGCCTGAACAGGTTCTTACATAAATGATAATTAGGCTAATACGGTTATTTAATAGATAGCTTCTTATATTCTGAAGAAAAAAAAAAGAAAAAAATTCTATTTTTTCTTCAGAAAATACGAACATTGACATTGTACATTATAGCGAAGAGTATTTACTGGTTTTCAGCTAACTCTTACGCAATACATCTGCATACCAGCATTACATTGCAGTTGGAGTGATAATCACCTGTATTTTTCCAAGTTACTCTGAACAGGTTCTTCCATAAAAGGTAACCAGCACAAATTTACGTTATTAAAGTTCTTAAATAGGTTCTTATTTTCTGAAGAAAAGAAAGACACCATTTTTTCTCCAGAAAAGAAAGAAGAACAATGACAATGACACTGCACATTGCTGTCCATCCCAAGGCTGGACCCAAGAAAGGCACAATAAAAATATCTCCAAATAAAACATGCTCTACAATCTTTATTTATAAATGTTGCTGCATCACCTAAGATGCATGTTCTTATTACAGCTGCAATTATACGTTTTAACCATTCAATCCGTGTTTTAATACACTGCGTAGAATACAGAAGGGGGGCTGGGGTGGGGCTGGGGCGGGGGAAGAAGAAAATATTTTTCTTTTTCGCGTTCCGCGTTCACTCGCCGATGTTTTCCAAAACAACGAAAAGAAAAATAAAACAACGTCTGTAAGATTAGGCCTGGAAAACAAATTCTTTCCAAACAAAATAACCCAGTCGCCCACCTACACCACGTTTATTTTATAAGGTTAATTCATACTCTCCAACCACTCCGTTGGAGAGACTGTGGATAATTGGACAGCCCCCGAAATATAATTTTATGCAACACCCGATAGTCCTCAGTAGCAGCCAAAAATTTACACGTTGCATTCCTCTGTCTACAAGGGAGGCCAAAATAAGAAATCAGGCCGGATTATTTGTGTTCGACAAGTAAATCTTGGTGACAAATCTGGTGGCGCGTAAACCAGCCTTTTAAATTGGCCATTTGGGAGTTGCGTAGGGAACTGGGGCGAGTTTCAAAGTTCAACTTATCGATCAACTGACACCACCAAATAAAAGGCCATGTTGAGATTGGTTATTTGACCAAGCTTGGTGCTCTAAGGTTGAACAGGGATCAAGTTATAACTCTTGAAACATGGTTAAAAATCCATACAAACGTCTGTAATTTTGTTACAGCGTCCCCCCAAACCATATAAACTCTTAATTTTTTCACAATTTCTGTGATATTCCTGAAAAGGGGCAAACATAGTGATTTTCGAATTAGTTCCTTCCAAGTAGAAGATGCATGACAAATTTTACAGTTTAACAGAAAAACTGAAAAATATTTTAAAGAGTTTGAATTTGAAACTCGCCCCAGTTCCCTACACAACAGAAGGACTAGAATCTGGGAAATGAAAAAAGATAAATATACAAAAAACTCTTGCCAAGAATCAGGTCTGTGAAACATTTCAAATGCGAGATATTGGGAAAAACGGTTTACCAAAATTTATAGAGCTTTGTATGGAAACGCCATGTTGGTGTCCCTTTCAGGAACACCAATATGGCCGCCGGATACCAACAGAAACATCTGTTTTCGAGTTTTCCTACTAACGCGTGAATTCTTCGCTTGAGGAACTCATAAAGATTACAGTAATATTTATTCTGAGACAAGGAATGTTTAGATTGCAAAATCTCCCAAAATCGGTAATGTTTTTAACCCACATAAGAGCTTTCCCGGCCGCCAGCTAAATGCCGCGTCACGCAAAAGCCTGGAAATTCAAGCGTCCTCTCTCGCAAAACGAAGAACCCTTTCGAACCGAAAATTTGTTTATGTAAAGGTGTTTAGGTACTGTAATAGCCCGTGAAAGTAGAAACTCAGAAGAATCGATAGTTTCTGAGTTTGACTTTTGGTGACGTCACGTGCAACCCAAGAATACGGGTATGTGCCGCCTAACGGGGGCGTGATTTTGAAGCTCCTGATTTAGAACGGGGTATCCATTTCAGAGGCGTTTTCTAGAACGGGGTATAATACTTCGGACGCACGAAAGCTCCAGTCATTTTGTAAGCAGCCATTTATCTTCTGCTTAAAATTGTTGCTGATTATGAAGAAGCATTTATTTAATGTATAAGTCGAATAAATAAAGAAATATCTTTTTGAAAAACAGGGCTATTTCAATTGACAAACTTTCTAGCACGGAGTATAAAAAATTGGCCCATTTCTAGAACGGGGTATCAGTTTTAGGGCGAATTCTAGAACGGGGTATCAATTTTAGAGGAATTTTTTTTTAGAACGGGGTGCCAATTTGGAGTCCCGAGCGGCACATACCCACCCAAAAAATACCCAAGTGCCCCCCGGGTGTCTAACTGACTTTTAGAAAACCAACGAAATTTGCAGTCATTTGAGTGAAAAGGCGTCAAAAAGAAGGTTTCGTAAGCCCGAAAAGCTCCAAAATCACAGTAACGAAAGAAAAGGAAAGCAGAAAAACAAAGAGTGAGGAGAAGGAAAGGTGGAGAAAAGAAAAAAGCAATGGTTGCACTCTTGTTGTTTTTTTCAGGATGGCTACTTTGGAGAGATATTTCTGGCCGAAAAAAACTGTTGGACGCAAAAGGTCCATTTGGCGATAACGCTTTAAAAAATCCGGCTAGATGTATGTATGTGTGTGTGTGTTTATGTGTATGTGTGCGTGTGTGGTTGTATGTATTCTGCAATTGCAGAAAAAAACCAGATTGTCCACTCGAAGGAAAATGCCTCCAATCAAATGTAATCTACCAAGCCACTGTAACTACAGCGACGACAACTGAAACTTACGTCGGACTGGCAACAAACTTTAAGGAACGTTAGAGAAACCATCAGTCCTCCTTTCGACGCTCGAACGGAAGAAATGAAACGGAACTCTCAAAATGTATTTGGACTTTACAAGACTCTAAAAAACATTTCCAGATAAAATGGAAAGGTTTAAAGAAATGTAAACCCTATAGCAACATTGGCAAAAAATGTGTAATCTTTGTCTTTATGAAAAGTTCATCATCATTTGTAAAAAAGAGCTTTGTAGCCTAAACAGGCGAAACGAAATGGCGAGTTCACGCCCCCACAGAAACAGATCTGTACTTCAGAACTCTAGAGTAACGTAACTCAGTAAGACACAATCCATCTGTTACATAGATACCATCTCTTAACGCATCCCTATATTTACTGCCAGCTTTTAATTTTAACGGTCAATCGTTGAAGTTGCCTGATGAGTGTGGTCCTACAATTTCGGACCATACGAAACAGCACTGTCGCAATAAACGATCAATGATTACTGCTGAAGCCTGAACTCGTGTGATTATTAATAGTCAATGCTCTTCAATTAAATGGATTGACCGCTCTACGAAATGCGTTCTACCTAGAATACAAGTATTTATCATGTATGTACGAAAGCCGCGGAGGGTCTTCCGACTTCTGAGTTCCGACTTCCAACTTCAGAAATCAGACTTAAGACTTCATACTTCAAACTTTAGACTTCAGACTTGACAAAGTGCGAACTCCGGATTTCTGATTTCTGACCGTTCAGACTTTCGGACCTCCCACTTCCCACTTCCGACTTCCGAGCCAATGCGCATGATCAGAGCCACAGTACACCTGTAGCCTTTCCTCTTTTCGGCGTGATGCAGACTCCCCTGCGAATTCAGTCGCCTCTTATCCACTGACTCGTTACGCCCGTGCTATTAAAAAGCGAAGAGTAAGTGTCACGGGTCTGCTTCACAGCCGGTCTTCGTGTCGTCACGCAACGCTCCTCCCCCAAAACGGCTGCTGATCGTGACCCGTCTGTGGGGAGGAGAATTTGTTTGCCGACACAAAGAGCAGCCGTGAAGCAGACTAAGTCACATAACCAACAAAGTGTCTTATCTAAATTAAAAGTACCTTCAAGTCATGATTGTTACATTTCTTTGCATTTGAAAGAAGTGTAAATGTGTAGTAATATCATATGATCATTTCTGAGGAATCATTCGTCTTTCCACATATTTTGGATAAGATGATTTTTCTCATTACATCGTCCCTTCTTCAGCCAGTGCGTTCTAAGGTCACCATAAACTTTCGGTTCAAGGGGAGATTTTGAAACATACCATTTACATATTTGACACATTGATAAATCAAGGTCGCCTCGAAACACCTTGTATTTTAGTCTCCATTTAAAGTATTCATTATAAGCAGTGTTATTTTTGTCCAGATACTGAAGGTATTCTGCCAGTTGTTTAACAGTTTTGAAGTCCATAACATTGATGTAAGACCCCGGAATAGCCAGCTTGGAGCAATTGGCACCTCCCATCACAACTGGGATGACATTCATATCACCTGGAATAAAAAAAAGATCTAATCATGTTCTGAAAACTACCAAACTGTGCAATATTTTAAGAGGGTCTGAATGGGGTTTAGTGTTAAATATTATTCTCCCATAATTTTTAGTGTTTGCTGTTCAATTGGCCAAGTATTTAATGTTTGCTGTTCCGAAGAAAGTACGGTTAAGTGTTTGGAGGGTTCTTCGGATATCTTCGGCAATGGTCGGACCTCTTCGTTAGCCTTCGAAAATCTTCGGGAGTCTTCGGAAATCTTCGGTAGCCTTCGGAAATCTGAAATAAATTGTCCTAAAATGGCCGAAAACTCCTTGATATACTAAACAAAATAATATTGGCCTTTTTGGGGCCGTTTTTTCTTCTTTCTGGAGAAAATTTACTGTTTGAAAGAATGTTTTACGGTCGTTGTTAAAATGCCCAAACTTTAACTGTTTCATGTTAGAAAACCAAAAAATGAAGTGTTCAGTGTTATCGATGTATCCCGACCCTCTTTAAATGGTAGACGCCCATGGCTGAAATGCTATTTACCAATGCTGTGCATCTGTATTAAGCGGTCACCCTCTAATAACCGTCCCAGAAATCTGTCCCAGTTAGAGGGTCTGTATCATGGCCCGCAGGCAGTAGTTATTTTCAGTCATAGTATTGCCAGTTAGAGAAGAAAACATACACAAAATCAGGAAAACAGGAAATTTAAAAAACCGTTAGGCTAGCAAGTATTTTAAAATGCCACAATTCAGGAGCCCATAACCTTGAGCGAGTAACTCCCAAACTAGGCCTATGTCAGGGAGTTTTTACAGACCAGTTTATTTTTATACACATTTTAGAGCACGTTTTTCCCGCGAAAATAGAATTTCCACCATGTCTATGAGCGCATTCGAAGTATAAGATATCAAAAAGGAAAACTAAACGCTATTAAAAAGGCAGAAAATATCATGTTTAGGTCTGTAGGTTTTGCTGACAGGTTTTTGTTTGTTGCTTGGAGGCTTCGCACCGAGATCCAGCCCTTGTCCTTTTTATAGGGGAATTTTTGAGAGGAAAGGTACCCCTTTCGTATACCTTCCATTGACAAGTGGTATCCCTTTCACATAACTAGTAGCTTAGGACTTTCCATCCATTTTAATTGCAGATGTAAATTCACTGTCTTTAAAATATGAATAAACTACAAAAACAGAACGTTCTCTCGACTTTTTCACATGAGACATAAAATGTATCTGATCTGTCAGCCCTTTTGAGCCTTTTTACAACTGAAATGACAGATTTCCCCACCCATTCACATACTTCAGCTAGTGAAACCCCTACCCTTTCATATACCAGAAGCCTGATAAGGTACCCCATTAGGGCGGAGCCAACAGGTATAGGCGATAATAGGGAGTACCCCCGGAAACACTCCCTCTGGACAAATACAGCCTGATTGCCACGCAGATGTTCCAGATGTTCCGCTACTCTCGGAAACAAAGATGCCAACCTCTGGAGATAAAAAACCTGGAGACTCTCTCTTTTGTACAACCCCCCTGATTGTCACCGATCCCCCCCACCCACCCCCCCCCCGCAAATCTACCCATCCCCCAAATTATGACATGGGAATTTATGAAGTCTTACATGAATTACATACCACTAAAATCCTCTTTCATCATTGTAATGATAAAAGAATCTTTGTCAGTGACTTAAGACATGCAAAGATGCCCCAGAAACCGTACTATGAATTAAAGAAATTCGATTTTTGACTATAAAAATGGGCTAAAATTCAAACTAAAGCACACGGGTCTTACCGAGCCTTCCCCAATATTTTTCCGTGATGTAATCTTCACATAAAGCGTTCTCGAATGCCAGATAAAACTTAAACGTTTTAAGGCAAGCCGTTAGATTTCCACAACCTCTCCGTTGCCCAAATTTTCCGGAACACCTCCCAAACACATCAACCTTGATGTATTTTCTCAGCGTTTCGACAAAAGCCTTTCGAGGTTGAGCGCCACAATTACTAACCACCCAAGCCGCAAGTTCAGTTTTTCCTTGGGAATAGTCGGGTATGTTTCTTACTTTATTCAATTTTTCTTCTTCAGTCAGTTCCTCGTAACTTCCATATGGCGACCAGAAGTCTGAATCGCTTCTGTAAGTCCACGTTGAGTTAAACAGCCCGTTTAATGGATCAGGATTTGGTGTTGCATTTGGACTTTCCCACAAAGCATATACCCAGCGCTGTGAAGTGGACCTGTTTTTCAGCAGCGTTCTTAGATGATCTACACTTGGCATGTTTCTAGCGTGAAACACGACTAAGTCGCTTTCCTCAAGCCGTTGTTTGTCGTAGGTCAATTCGAAATCACCTGAGAGACATTTATTTGCGGCAAATAAAAACTTGTTTTCAAATCCACAATCACGATCTCTTATCCACTTTGCTGTCCGGAAAAAAACAGTGTAGATGAGTAAAACTGTCTTTGTCCTTTCCCGTTGCATGAGTTGTGAGTTGTTAGTTCCAAGCAAATGTGTGTTGTTTACTTGCAAGGACGATTTCATTGTTTGCTTTGAAAAGTTACCTAGTAGGAAGTCGTCAAAAGTTAGCACGGCAAGAAGAAAAATACTGAGTCCAGAGGAGCATAAGAAACAATATTTTGACCATCTTGTCGCCATTTTAAACGATAACGAAGAAAAATATGGCGATACTGGGTACAGTGGCATATGCAAAACAGCAGAGAACTTTCACACATCGTAAGCGCTGTCGCTCAATAATATAGAGCCTAAAAGCGTCACGAACGATCCCCAAAGGACGTCTGCGGGTAGGCTGCTTCATCAGTGGAAGAGTATACATCATCAAATGACGAAGGACTCATCGTCATCAAATGACGAAAACAGGGCATAGGATAAATGGAAATTCTTGAACTCAACCGCTATACACCTTATTCTAAATGGCGGCAAATTTTGTTATAATTCCATAGTGTCGTAATGATAATTTTGACCCTCGACAACTCGTTTCAAGATATAAATTGTTTTCAATTTTGCAAGTGCAGTCAGGCGAAAAGGGCTAATATTAGCATGATATAAAAGAAAAGCAATACTTGTCTCAAGGGTAAAAATTCGCGAATCGACAGGGAAGCTGCATTTCCCAAGTTAGCCTGAACAGGTTCTTACATAAATGATAATTGGAACAAATTTAGGCTAATAAGGTTCTTTAATAGATAGCTTCTTATATTCTGAAGAAAAAAAAAAAAGAAAAAATTCTATTTTTTCTTCAGAAAATACGAACATTGACATTGTACATTATAGCGAAGAGTATTTACTGGTATTCAGCTAACTCTTACGCAATACATCTGCATACCAGCATTACATTGAAGTGGAGTGATAATCACCTGTATTTTTCCAAGTTACTCTGAAGAGGTTCTTCCATAAAAGGTAACCAACACAAATTTAGGCTATTAAAGTTCTTAAATAAGTTCTTATTTTCTGAAGAAAAGAAAAAAACCGTTTTTTCTTCAGAAAAGAAAGAAGAACAATGACAATGACACTGCACATTGCTATCCATCCCAAGGCTGGACCCAAGAAAGGCACAATAAAAATATCTCCAAATAAAACATGCTCTACAATCTTTATTTATAAATGTTGCTCTATCACCAAAGATGCATGTTCTTATTACAGCTGCAATTATACGTTTTAACCATTCAATCCGTGTTTTAACACACTGCGTAGAATACAGAAACCTTTAGGAGAAAGTCCACATTTTTAAAGGTGGAATATACCGTACTTAGTAAAGGGTACAAAGAAAGTCAGTTTTATAAGCTTTATACAGTGATTGTAGCGAATGTCAGCCATACACTGATCAATTGTACTTGCAAAAATCAACTTGGTTTCTCTTTACTTCCGTTTACTTTGATACCACAGTATCTAAAAAGGTTTAATTGATCAATGCAATGAAATCCACTCACCTTTGGCTTGTTCTCATTGGCTTCCATAATTTCCAGATCTTTCCAGACCGTACGTCGCGTGCGTGAAGCGTGGATGTTCGGTGTCAGTCTCTTTCGTCCGAGTCGGCGGTCAAATATCTCCACGTCGGTCCCACGTCGGGCGAAGAAATATTCAAATATTCCCTCCCCCGTGAGAACACAATCGATCAAATGCCCTACCCCAGGGCCAACAAAGACAATCAAATCCCCACCCCATGCCCTGCCTTCCCCCTGCCGGCTTTTCATTGATAGGTGCATAAGAGTACCAAGTGGTATTCGGCTTTTATTCCTGACATAAAATCTGCCCACCATTACGTTGCAGTACGTTGAAGTGATAAGGCACGTATGTCTCCAAAGAGGATCTTGAATTGACTTATCTCTTTTGCCTAGGAGAACAGAATTTTTTAATTAAAGATTTTAGAAAATATGAACCTGTTTCAAGTTTTAGGCTAACAAAGCCCTTGTATTTAGGGGGCCCAACGTAACTAGCAAATTTCCGCTTAACAGATTCTTGAACCAGGTTCTCTGTCTCGTGGGTTCATACTGTATTGCCCCCATTTTGAAATTAAGTGTATGGCCTGTGCTTAACACTGGGTAACAGTTTGGACATGACAGCACTGAAGATAAATTAGTAACACGACATGGTGGAATGAATGGCGAGTACTGATCATGAGTCAAACTGAGTTGAAGAAGAAGAAATACTTTGGCCACCTTCCCGCCATTTTAAACCATGGCTAACATAATATAACTTGAACTACTTTCAAAAGAAGACATCACGTCTTTACAACCTTCGACGCACGTATAAGAAATGTAAAATGTAAAAATAAAAATGCCCTAGAAGTTTTAAATCCTCGAGATATATTTCGCTCTTCGAGCCTCGTCAGTCAAGGCTCGAAGAGCGAAATATATTTCGAGGATTTAAAACTTCTAGAACATTTTTATTTTTACATTTCATTTCTTATACACCGTATTCACAAATGGCGGACACGCGGGAAAAAACTGGTGCCTAGTCATGAAAGCGAGGCGTTGGAGGGTAAACAAAAATTGCAAATGAAGACTTTCAGTGAACTTGCAGAGTGTTTAGCACGGATTCCACCTAAAATACCTTTGTACGGACTTCTTTTTAAATACAATTACGTGGGATGTCTTCTGCTTTTAATGTTTAGTATTGATTTGCTGTTTGCAATTAAAAGGGACGCGTATATCTTCAAGGAAACAGGTTGACTTTGTAGGTTTCCGAAGCATCAGAAGCTCGAAAAGTGGGCGATGGCTGGAGAAAAGCGGCAAACATGTTGGCCCAAACTTCACATTGAAACCGAGTTCGAAAGCCAGCTCACTGCAATTCGGTAAAACAGAAATATAAACAATGAAAATCTTGGTGGCAAGAAAAAAAGAAATAAGCGACGGATATATGGCCTACTTGTTAACGCAAGAGACGTGTGCCATTGAACAAAACAGTTCAAATCGAGATGGAAAAAAGGAAGAAAGGGAAGAAGCGATGACTGAGGTTTGGATGAAGTTATGTTTGGTGTTTATTTGCCAGGACGTTATTCTCTGGTCTTTATCGAAGAAGGACATCAATTAGAACTATCTTTTTGGTATAAATGCAGGAGCGATCGAGTGGAGTACGCTCAAAATTTCAACTTGTTACTCGGCAGACTCGGTAAGCCGGCCACATTTCATTTCAGCGAGCAATTTTCCTATTTCTTATCTTTAGCTGTTAAGAGTTTTAACTTCATGTTCCATAATATTTTAAAAGTGAAGAATACATAAATAAATAAAATGATGGTCTTCTTAAACGGATCCAGACTCGCATTTAATTATTCGAAACAGAAGCTTGCCGTGTTCAGTCCTGATATAAACATTGCCTTAAAAGTTTAACCTAGTAAAATGTGAGCTTTATACCACTTTTTTACCAACAGCTCTCCAAGATAATGCCGTAAAGGAGACCAGGCAAATAGCAAGCCATAAGATTCACACACTAGAGCGTCTAGTTTTGATAAAATTATTTTATTTCACAATGACAAAGAAATCAAAAGATTTTAAATTTGCACTGAATTTGCTAAGCTCTGCCAACGTACCTCTAACAATTCACTCCAAAGCGACGGAATTATAATATCATCCAAAGGAAGTTGTAAATACAGACATACATAGATATGTGTAAAATGACACTGACATGAAAGAATGAGTCTCGTGAATGAATCTTTCACCCGCTCTCGACTTGACCTGTTTTGAGTAATGGCGGAGGTCTCTTCCGTTGACAAGTAGGCCATATATCCGTCGCTTATTTCTTTTTTTCTTGCCACCAATATCTGTTTTTACTTCTGTTTTACAGAATTGCAGTAAGCTGGCTTTCGTATTCGGTTCCAGCATGAAGTTTGGGCCAACATGTTTGCCGCTTTTCTCCAGCCATCACCCACTTGTCGAGCTTCTGATGCTTCGGCAACCTACAAACCATCCTGTTTCCTCGAAGATATACGCGTCCCTTTTGATTGCAAACAGCAAATCAGTACTAAACATTAAAAGCAGAAGACGTCCCACGTCATTGTATTTAAAAAGACGTCCATACAAAGTTATTTTAGGTGGAATCCGTGCTAAACACTCTGCAAGTTCACTAAAAGTCTTCATTTGCAATTTTTGTTTACCCTCCAACGCCTCGCTTTCATGACTAGGCACCAGTTTTTTTCCGCGTGTCCGCCATTTGTGAATACGGTGTATACGTGCGTCGAAGGTGATAAAGACGTGATGTCTTCTTTTGAAAGTAGTTCAAGTTATTCGAACACATTCTTAGTCTCGGAATTTACAATTTCTCAATAACATAACGTCACATAAAGTATTTATTCAAGATGGGGAAAATAAAAATTATAAAACATCTTGAAATGGAAAAATTGGAGGTTGACCCTATGACGTTTCCCTAAACAAAAAGATAAAAAGATTAAAGCTATGTACGTTATAATTAAATAAAATAGGACATTTAAAAACTATGTGCAAAATATAAATTGGATCACTAATGATCAATAATAGCAATAGATGAACAAGACGAAGAACTATTGTAGGTTCAAAGAAAGAGTAAACTATCAAGAATATGGCTACTTAGCCTGTTCCAGGCGTACGTTCAGATAGTCAGTGGACGATGCAAGGAAAAGTGAGCCATTCTGAACATATGTATGTATGTCAGCAAGGACCTCAAAGCTAGTTTATTGGAAAATCCGCTGTAAGCTTATAAGACCGTCCTTTGTAGCATAGCGACCCTCTTGACGAAAAACAAACTCCTAAAGAAACAAAGTGCGACATCGCCGGTAGCCTTCCACGCAGACGTTCAAAGTGGTACTAGCAGAAAATAGGGAAGGTATGCCCCCCCCCCCCCCCCCCCCTAGTCTGCTACACAGCCGTTTTTAGTGTCGTCACGCAACGCTCCTCCCCACAAAGTGGGGAGGAGCATTGCATGACGACCCTAAAAAGGGCTGTGTAGCAGACTACCCCCCCCCCGCCACACTCCTGCTGAAATCAGCTGCGTTGTCATCAACTCGGGGGCAGAGGTACACGAAAACAAACGACTGCCAAATGCCTACAAGTAAATACAACAAAAATTGACAAATAAAATAAGAATTAGGTGTCCGGAATGAATGCTGACCTAGACTGATTCGAATTTGCAAGGACAACCAAACATATCTCAGAAGGCTACCCACAATTCCACCTAGCCGACCTAGTCCTCTGGTTCGTGCCGGCAAAATAGCTATTAGGGTCTGTTCCATTACACTACACTGTCAGAAATACTATTTACCTGGCTGGCGTGGGGAATTTGAACGGGTAATTTTAAGTTAAAATTCTGCACCTGGAACAGGCTAATGGCCAATGCGCATGGTCAGAGTCACAGGGCACCTGTAGACTTTTATCACGGGGCTTTTTGTAGACTTTTTATTTTTTAGTCGTTGCAGGTATCAGGGTGAACATGTCTCTCTCTTTGAGAGGCATTCACTAGCTCTTTTTGGGCTTAATTTCTTCTCTATCCTAGTGAATAACTTAGAGACAAAAATCGAAATGAAAGAAGACCTCGAGAATGACCTAATTGAGGATGAAGATGCGTGCGATGAAGTTAAAAACGACTCGAAATCCTCACACGTGTATCTTACGCAACCGAGTGATGACCTGAATAGATACATGGTCGATAAATTCCACCCGCCGACAGCAAAATCAAAGCAAGTTCCTTACGAATCCATTGATCTATCTGTACACAAGCCTTCAGCGAAATGCTTAGGATTCACCACCTCCGAATGTCGACTATTACATTGGATTACTACCTTCGGACAAAGATATCACAGCCTATTGACCGGAAATGCCTCTGGATACAAGGTAATTTGGAAAGAGCAAGACAATAATCATTCTGCCTCAAAATGTGATAAGATAGTCATTAATTTGCTTAAAGAAACAGCCTCTTCTGATGAGCTATTAGTGGCAATAACAGTATTTATAACTGTAGCGACCGCTTTTGGGTGAAGGCGGCGCGAGGGCAACATGCGTTGCAGAAATTCTGAAAGGTTCACTCCACAATGACCAAAACGTCTAACAAGATCCTTAGTTCCGTTTAATGCTGGTTCACAAGATGTTAACGGACCGAAGGGACCGTCAAAGACTGTAATGGCTATTACAACATGCTTCGTGCGAAGCCTAAAGAACTGCGTTGGGCGACGTTGCCAAAAACACTCCGCTCTCTCGTCGAGCTTACAAAAAACTGAAAACCCGGATGCGCGTGACCGGGTCACGTGTTAAACAAAACAACTGGGAAGGCGTTACATGGCTCCCCCATACATTGTGAAATGTATGACTTAACAATAAAATAAATGTCAAAATAAACTTAGTGTTCTTAGTGTTCAAGAGGGTAATTCTTTCTGCTGGCTCCCCGACGGGGTCGTACTCCGGTCTATCGAAGTTTCCTTCTGTAACTTGCATCAGTCGTCTCTTCCTTCGGACGATGAACAAGGATTAACTTGTGTACGGGTCTATCCAGAAGCTTCTTATTTCCGGATTCAGTATAGAAGAGGGAGACTTTGCGAACGAGTCCGTCATCACTGGGATAGACTTGGGTGACTCTGGCGAGAGGCCATTCATTTCTTGGGAAGAATCTTCGCAAATCAGAACAATATCATCAACTTGGACGTTAGGGACGGTCTTGTTCCACTTCTGACGCTTTTGCTGCTGTAGACAATATTCTCTTTGCCATCGGAGCCAGAATTGGTCAGCCAAGAATTGAACTCTGCGCCATCTCTTTCTGGTGTACAGATCTGGTCGAGAGAAGTTGCCAGGCGGAGGTAGTACTGCCTTCGTCTTCAGAGTGAGCAAGTGATTTGGTGTGATCGGCTCAGGTGCTTGTGGGTCTGACAAGCTGTCGGTGGTCAGCGGGCGGCTGTTCACGAGGTTTTCGGCTTCAGTGAAGAGAGTACGTAACCCTTCGTCGTCTAGCTGCGTTGACTGATCTTCGAGGAGGCCAGATAGAGAGGAGCGTACTGTTCGTATCATGCGTTCCCACACACCTCCCATGTGTGAGGAGCTGGGGAAATTCATCTTGAACTCGATGAAGTCGCATTCTTGTGTTAATAGGAAGTTCTTCACTGTGTCAGTGTTCACCTCTGCATTGAGCTCGTTTCTTCCTCCGATGAAGTTGCTTCCTTGATCTGATCTTAGTTGGCGCACTTTGCCTCTTCTGTTGATGAATCTTCTGAGCGCGTTAATGAATGAACTTGTTTCCATAGTGTTCAAGGTTTCAAGGTGTATCGCCCGGGATGAGAGGCACGTGAAGACGATGCCCCAACGTTTCAATTCCTTTCGGCCTTCCTTAATATACCATGGGCCGAAAACGTCCATACCCGTGTAGGTAAAGGGCGGTGCTTGTGTCACACGTTCTTCAGGAAGATTTGCCATCTTTTGGACTTGTGCTCGTCCGCGCAATTTGTGGCAAATGGCACAGCTTGACAGGAGATGGGAGACAACAGAACGACCGTTCACAATCCAATAACCTGCTTGCCTGATGGAGTTGTGGGTCATCCCATAACCTGGGTGGTGCTCTTTGCTGTGAAAGTGTCGGATGAGGAGATTCGTCACGTGACTCTTCTTTGGACATATGATCGGATGTTTTATGCCATAATCTAATTCGGCTTTTAGGAGTCGTCCGCCAATTCTGAGGATTCCCTTGCTGTCTAAGAAGGGGTCCAGTTTGTAGAGAGAACTTGTCTTCTTGATCGTTTCGTTCCTGGTATGAGCACTGTGGCGATCCTGGAACATACCATCTTGGTGGTTGGCATTTTGAAGGATTTGGATCTCCTTGCCGAAGTGCTCGAACTGAACTGACTTGAGAATTACTTCTTCTGCTAAGCGTAATTCTTCGACTGAAGGGGGCCGGTGTTGGGCCTTGTGTTGAACTGCCTGTTAGGGCGTCTCTGTTCTATCATTCTCTGGATGCGCACAATGCTCCTCTTTAGGCGAATGAGGGAAGATGAATGGCGAAAGCGTTCTGGTTCTAGAATACTGTGAGAGCTCTCCTTCTCCTCGCTTTTGGTTTCTTCATGGCTTGAAATGCAGACGGTGGACTTAGGTTTCTTCACTTCAACGTCTTCGTGTTGTAGATCCGCAACTTGGTCTAGGCTGATCACCGGTACTTCGCTTTCCCATAGGAATTCAGGGCCATTGAACCATAGTTCGTGTTCAGAAAGCTCTTTGGTGGTGGCACCTCTTGACGCGATATCAGCTGGGTTGTTCGGACTGCTAACGTAATGCCACTGCTGTGGGTTTGATCTGTCGCGGATGTGTTGAACACGATTTCCGACGTACGTATGGAAGCGTCTCGCGTCATTTCGAATGTACCCTAGAACGACGGAAGAGTCCGTGTAAAACAATTTCACTGGGTTACTGTAGTTAAGCTCTTGGCTGAGCATGGAGGCTACGTTAGTAGCAACCACGGCGGCGGTCAGTTCAAGGCGTGGAATTGACATTGGCTTTAGTGGCGCGACCCTAGCTTTGCCCATCAGGAAGCTGACATGTACTTGGCCTGAACTGTTTACAAGACGTAGGTAGGTTACCTGGCCGAGGCCTGTGTTGCTGGCATCGGAGAAGCTGTGTAACTCCACGGCAACTGGTTCGCCGAAATCAGGTGGCTTGAGACACCTTGCTATCTTGATCGTCTCCACAAGAGGTAGTTCGGATCTCCATTTTTCCCATTGTGAACGGATGTGGGCAGGAACTGGGTCGTCCCAGTCGATGCCTTCGCGGCACAGTTCTTGGAGCAACTGTTTTCCGACTAAGATGACAGGTGCAATGACACCAAGCGGATCATAAACTGAACTCACAGTTGATAGAATTCCGCGACGGGTGAGAGGCTTGTCCTTGAGCTCAATTCGAAATCCAATGGTATCAGACTGGATGCACCAATAGGTACCTAAGGATCGTTGGACAGGTAAGACATCGTGACGTAGATCGAGGTCCTTCAAGTCCTTGGAACGATCTTCAGCAGGTAAGGCTTCCAGCACAGTCTCACTGTTGCTGGCAAACTTGTGCAGGCGTAGGTTGACTGCTGCGCACATGGCTTGGGTATTCTTGATGACATTGATTGCTTTAGCTGGTGTGGCGAAAGATTTCAACCCGTCATCTACGTAGAAGTCGTTCTTCAAGAAGTCTGCGGCCTCATTGCCAAACTGTTCTCTGCCGGCTTCTGCTGTCATTCTGAGACCGAAATTAGCAACTCCTGGGGAGGAGACTGCCCCGAAAAGGTGGACGTTCATGCTGTACTCTACGATTTGACTCTCTAAGTTGTTATCCTTGAACCACAGAAATCGTAGAAAGTCTCTGTGTTCGGGCTGACGTGAAAACTATGAAACATCTGTTCAATGTCGCATGTCACTGCTGTCTCTTCCTTTCGAAACCGCGAGAGCACACCAACGAGGGCATTCATCATGTCAGGGCCCTGTAGCAGATGTTTGTTGAGAGACTCGTTGTGGAAGATGGCACTGCAGTCGAAAACGATTCTAATTTGGTCAGGTTTCTTGGGGTGATAAATGTCAAAATGAGGCAAGTACCACACCTTTCCTGTGGCAGTCTTGAGTTGATCTGATGGGACGAGACTGGCGTGGTTCTTGTTAAACATTTTCTGCATGAACTCAGTATATTGCTTCAAAACCTTGCCATTCTTGAGAAGTTTTCTTTTTATGCCTAGTAGCCTGTTTAGGCATTGTTCTCGGTTGTTCGGCAGACTCAACTTGTCTGTCCTCAGTGGTAGCGGCATTTCCCAATTGCCCAGTTCATTTGTATGGATGCTTGTGGTAAGAAGATCATTGAAACGTCTGTCCTCGACAGACTCGGTGTTCTCAGTGCCTCGGATGGTTCGGCTATGATGTAGTTCACTGTAATCCAATTGCATCATTTCTCTTATCTGCTGGGGCGTAGTGACATCCTTAGATTGATGTTTGGAAGCGAAAGAGGCTACGGCCTCTTCTCTGGAACTGTTGCTCGTTGGAACATTGAAGAGGTTGTGAGAATCTTCTCGTCGTACGGTGATGCGGTTAACTGTTGCACAAGCCGTACTGTCTTGTTGGTTGTCTAGACAAACTGGACCGATGATCGTCCAGCCGAACTTGTACTCTTCAGCCCACGGCTCATTGTCTTTGCCGTATATAACGTGTAATGGCTGAAAGGCAGATGGGATGTTACGACCGATTAACAATCCTATCTCTACTCCGGGATGATAGTGGATGTGGTGGGCGATCTCCTTAAGGTGCGGCCAGAGTTGGGCAATGTTAGGCGTGGCGATGTCCTGATGGCTAGCTGGAATTTTCTCTTGTGAGTATGCAAACGGAATCCTAATAGAATTGTGTCGACTGTCTGTGTCCTTGATGTGCAATCCGTTTACTTTCTGAGTACGCACAGTGTTCACGCCCGCAATCGTACTGATATTGAGGTTAACTTCCTGGCCTTTGACCTGCAACTGGTCGAGAAGAGTGTCTGTGATGAAGACATCTGTTGACTGGTCATCCAGAACTGCATAGGTCAGCATCCTTGCTGAAGGGTTGTCTTGATGGAAGACTTCGACGAGAACTATTCTAGCGCATGAACGAGCAGAATGCCCTTGATTGCAGACTCGTGAGCAAGCAGACCTCGCTTCACTGGCATTAATCACTTTGTGCCTGGATGGGTCATGCAGTACAGTGGCATGTTTCTGTCGACATATCTTGCAATCTAGCCTGTCTTGTTCGCAGTCTCTGGCAACATGTTTGTTGGAATTAACACACTTGAGACAGACTTTGTTTTTCATTAGGAAATCTCTGCGTTCTTCGTATCCTAATTTCTGAAACTGTTCGCAATCGTTCATGCTATGAGACTTCATCTTGTGATAGAAGCAATACGTGTTAGCCGCAGTAGCTTTGGTAGTGTCCGGTTGCTGAGCATGGGTTGAAAGCACATTGGAGATTTCTATTGGTTCTTCGTGATTAGCATTTGTCTCGCCATTGTTACTGGGGGTGAAGTGGAGGTCAGATTAACAGCTGGAGGACGCAGGCGGGGTTGGCGGTTCAAAGGTTTGAAACGGTCTGTCTGTGGTGTACCACTTGAACCTGAAGCTTGAACAATTTGAGGTATGTTGACACGCTCAGCGTGGTAACGCACTTCTTGAGCGAAGTCTGCAAATGAAGGGAATGTGTCCTTGCCTTCTTTCTTCTGAAGTTTCAGCACTTTATCAGACCATTTGGGCTTGAACCACGATGGCAGCTTTTCGACAAGACTTTGAATCTGTGACGGGTAATTAAGGACTTGGAGACTCAAAATGTGTTCGCTTGCAATCTTCACCTGTTGAAGGAAGTCACTGAATTCTTCTAAGGCTGCTGCATCGTTCGGTCCCACCTTTGGCCAGGTTGTTAATTTCTTCTGAAAACTGGTACTGATTATTGCTGGGTGGCCAAAACGTTCCTTGAGGATTGTGCGGGCTTGTTGATACGCACTTTCAGGGTTCTGCACTAAGTACTGAAGCTGCTCTACCACTTTTTTGGCTTTGCCATCCAAATATTGGTACAAGAAGTGTAGTTTCTGTTGGGCTGTCACTGGTGCTGAATCAATCAGACTATCAAAAGAATTCTCCCACAGGAAGAATTTAGTCTTGTCAGTCTCATCACCCTTAAAAACATCTGGCGTGGCTTGAGGGAGGCGTTGTAGCTGACTGATCTTGGCTAGGGTGTCAGTTAGTTGCACTGAATAATCTTGGGGTGCAGGGGAGTAGGCTGTATATGACGATGGTACAAACGCTGGAAAATTTCCGCAAAAACCTCTTGGAGGTGTGAGTCCAATTTGGGACATAGTACACGCAGGCGATGTGTAAACTGGAGGAGCTTGTCCTCTTAAGCTGAAGGTGGTTGCAGTGGTAGAGTGTGAGATTCGATTGGTTGATCCTTGAGGGCCTTGATTCAAAGATACAGATACAACGTCAAGTGGTGTGGACGATGACGTCACTGTCACTTTAGTCACTGGTGTTCTAGTGTCAAAGAGCGTTGTAGCAGGCGCACCCGGTGTAGACGTATATTCGTCAGCATTATTGCTGGCAATAAAGGTGGAAATTGGATCATAGGTTTCTGTCGGCAGTGCAGGCGACTGCAGACAGTTTTCTTCTTGCATTGCTTTTTGGTAGACTTGCTCTTGTGCAGTGACTTCTCCAAGTTCTTTTTGTATTTTCAACTGTTCCAGTTTCTGTTTTTGTTCGGCAATAACTGCTGAAAACTTCAACGTTTCTTCTAGGGCTGCTCTCTTAGCTCGAAATTCAAGCAGGGTCTCCTTGCAAGAACTTCTACTTGATCCCGACCCTTTCGAGACTCGTGAACGGTGGGACCTTTGAGATGTGATAGAGGCTGCAACATTTTGTAATTTGTCAATTTCTTTCACGGCTGTATCATGAACTGCTTTCCATGTGTCAAGCAGATAAGCTTGTTTACTTGTGGCCTGATGAGTTTCATCCGAATCATCTGATAGCTCTATCCATTGGTCAAAACTTTGTAAGACAATGTCTAACTCCTTGATCAAAGCTGAAATATCTTCCTTAATTTCCTTAGGATCTTTGCCTGAGAGGATTTGCTCTTTAAAAGTGTCTAATTTAGAGCGAAACTGACGGTCGTTATCTATCGCAGCGCTTCTCTTCAAGCCACATTTGTATTCCCGCCCTTTGGCCGTGAGGGTCCTGGGCCTAGTGTTACTCGAATCGACAATAATGTCGGCATTTGTAATCGATGAAATTTCCTCTATTTTTGGACGTAAAGACACATTATCCGGTAAAATAACAGATGAGCTAACCTCAGTCTTTGTTGAGTCGACGATTTCTTCGTGAGCTGGGCTTGAGGTGTGTTTTTTTGCGCTCTTCTCGATGAGAAATTCCTCTGGTCTCGACACGAAGGTTAGCCCGAGTCCGGTATCCTCGTGTTTATCATCGAATTTTGCTGAATCCATGGTAAAGTTCCTCGGCGTAAATACAATTCGTTGGAGTTCCTCAGATTAAACAGGAGTCTTCAAAGTTCCTTGAGGTAAATACGAGTCTTTGACTGTAGCGACCGCTTTTGGGTGAAGGCGGCGCGAGGGCAACATGCGTTGCAGAAATTCTGAAAGGTTCACTCCACAATGACCAAAACGTCTAACAAGATCCTTAGTTCCGTTTAATGCTGGTTCACAAGATGTTAACGGACCGAAGGGACCGTCAAAGACTGTAATGGCTATTACAACATGCTTCGTGCGAAGCCTAAAGAACTGCGTTAGGCGACGTTGCCAAAAACACTCCGCTCTCTCGTCGAGCTTACAAAAAACTGAAAACCCGGATGCGCGTGACCGGGTCACGTGTTAAACAAAACAACTGGGAAGGCGTTACAATAACGACGGGCAGAATCCTTGTACAAGGAAAAGGCCATGAAGACTGGAGTAAACATGAGTTTCCGGTTCTCCTGGACATTGTAAACCAACTGAGCTCCCTGAAGAGTTTTTCCAGTATCTCTTCAGTGGAAGATAAATCAATTTTTACCGGTTCTGTTCACAACTTCTTTGGAAATGCGATCCATTTTGTTCCTGATGACGACATCCCATCTTTGAGCCAAGGCGTAGACATCGCAAATGGCGGAACTCCACCCCTCGTTCTCGAGTCTCTCAAAATTACACCGAAGCGTTTAGGCACAATTTCCTCGTTGAGAGACACACTCGCACAACTGGAAGTTGACTTTACCCAGTTTAGAATGATATGCTCTGGTGACATTGAACAGATGAAGGACAAAATGACGCAACAAAACAATCTCTTGAAACTTCAAAAACAATTAACTGCAGACGTTTCGACTGAGCTGTCTTCCCACATGACGTCATTCCAAGATATTGTTTCACAACAAACAACTCTAATCAAGAAACTGCAAGAGGAAAACCAGTCTCTCCAAAAGACACAAGCCAAACTCTTAGCAACAAATTCACAGTTACAAGAGCAACACGCTCCGTATGTTGTGGGACCACTCCACGGGTACCTCTGAACCAGCTCAGGAGATCTCTCGTGACTCAACGACCTCAGAGAGTGTTCACGGAGAAACTGTAGAAAAATCATTAACAGAAGACGAAACCTTGCTCCTCGTTAATATCCCGACCGAAAATCGCTTCTCCCCTCTTCAGTCATCAGCTGCAAGACTTACCAGAAATGAACCTGACATTGATAGAGCTTCGGTTCCTACTCAGGAAAATACCATAACGACAAATCACAATGGAAACGAACCAGCTTCTGAAGACGATCTACCTCCTAACGTTAAAATCGTAAACACCTCTTATCCACCACATCCACCTAGTGCTGTAAAATCAAACACTGCGGTTTTCTTATGTGACTCAAACGGCAAATTCCTTGATAAGAAGAAACTCTTCCGGCCAAATCAAGAACTGACGTTTTTTAGATGCCCCAGGCTCGAGAATGCACGATCCATTCTTCAAAATGATCTTCACGAGATCCCAGAAATAATTTTAATTCACACGGGCACAAATGATTTAACAGCTACAACTTCGATTCATGTTTTTATCTCAGAGTTTTGCAACCTAATCAAAGAATCAGCAAGTAAATTCCCTATGAGCAAAATCATATTCTCAACACTTCTACCACGTGCTGATATACCTCTGCAAACCCTTATACAAATCAATAGACAGCTCATCAGCGAATGCTCCAAATTACCCGACGTACATGCCGTATTGCATGAAAATATTTTCTCCAAAGAATTAAAGGATGTACTACATGATGAAAGGCATCTAAAGAAACGCCCCATTGGTCTCTTTGCCGCTAATCTAGTGAATACAATCCGCGGTAGAGCTAAACAACCACGTCCTTTCCAGAAACAAGTGCCACACTCGCCGCCGCCATATCACCGTGGTAAATTCAGTTCTTACAGCGCTGCTGTCAAGAATCCTCAGAACACTGACCTTAAGCAGCACCCGTCACCATTACACTCTCACGGTGAACCAAGACCCCCCCGGCAACCTATGAACTGGGAGGTGGACAACCACCAGTACTCGCACTTTCAAAGGCAGCAACAACCGCCCGCGCTACAGATACCTCCTCACTTCACTACAGGCTGGCAGATGCACAGTAAACCTCACCAGGGTAAAGACTCTCATGTTGAACTCCCTCAGGAACTTATATCTTTTTTTAGAATCATTAAATCCTTACTCTAAATAATACCTAATTATTTACTAGGATACGATTAGAACATGCCATAAGATATCATTAATGTTGGCAGATTGCTCGAATCGCTCCGGCCCGACTGGTAGTCTGTCGTTCTTTTCGTGGAACATCAATGGGATCTTTGCTAAACCCCTTGGTGATAAATTGCAAAATAATGAATGTTTGAATTTGATAAAAGGGGGGAATTTCATATATCCCATGATGCATCGCTTCATACTATATTATCAAGCTTTCGAACGCACGTGATCCATCAGTTCAACAGGGACGCTACAGTTGAACAACGGCGGAAAGCGACTTGTTTTGCCGATAAAACCTTCTGTACCTTTGCTGTGTCGATCTATTTACGATTTTCGTTCTACTATTCCAAATATATCTCTTGTTAAGTCAAAGAGAGTGTTTGGCCGCCTATTATTAGTTAACTACTGTAACTGCACAGGGGCACCCAACGAACATTTTTCTGAAAATGAGCCGTTAACTACAGAAAACGAAAATTTAGATGCTTTTAAAGCATTTTCAAGCGCTTTTCTGTGTTGCTGGAAAGAATTTATCTGTTCCTCACTCCCAGCAGGTTAGATGGCTATTCTCCCAGCCAGCAGAGTGGCCTTCTCCATGTTTACGAGCCAGCAGAAAAAAAAATCTGTATTCAAATAAGCGCCGCAGGGTTGCTTGGAAATTGCGGCGCTGATTCGAGTATATACGGTCAAAATAAATAACACACAGCCTTATCTCTCGCTTGTCAACCAAGAATAACAACAACTACAATGGTAATGAAAAAGGAACGTCACTAAGCCTTCCCTAGATGTACCTTTTGTGAATCCTATTCAGTCCAACTTGAATATAATACATCAGGCTGTTTAATAGGTCCTTACCTTTTGCATAAACATGAATCTCATGAATCGTCCTAACCGCCAGTGAACCGTTGCCAGTTATCCAGTGGCGGAACGTAGCCTAATTTCGAATTTCTAACAACGGTGCCCACGTGCAGATTTTTTGATCAGCGGTAAATAAATAATCAGCGCGCACAATTCGCGCACATAGAGGAGCCACCTGAGAGGAGCCGATTACTCCTGATACCCAGCTGGATATACACCCAAGAAAAATTTCTAACAAATCAGAGGGATATAATATCTCCAGCAAGAATTTTTGATACATTTGATAAATTCTTGACCGCAGATTTAAGACTTTACTTCTCAGTAGAACAGCCGAAACCTCAGTTCCCAGCCAGCAAAATTTTCTCTGTAGAACAGATATTGTGAGGAACAGATCCGTTGGGTGCCCCTGACTGCAAGGCAGTCCACGCAAATGTTCTTATAGGCAAGCGAGGAAGGTCTTTGCTTCAGTACGTCCTGTATTAACGTGCGTTGATAAAGCTCTCCATGGATTTACAAGCGATTTCTACGTACTTATCTCGAAGTAAATACATATCCTAGGTGTGAGATTTCTCTTTGTTGCTTGTTTGTGATCGCGGTTCTCATATAATTGTCAGTTCAATAATTCATCGATACAGGACATCAACCGTTCGTTGACCGCGTTTACTTCAACAAGCTCGGCTTATGCTGTCGAAAATACCGAGACCGTTACAGTACAAAGTGACGTCTACCGGAGATAAAATTCAAAGGAAGGGAATAGCTCCAACAAACGATAAAAATAACAAAGACATCACTATATTTTTCGTAACACAACACCAGCTAAGTGAAGCTAAGCATTCGTCAAACATAAACAGAAAAAAGCTTTATTAAGCAATGGCAAAATATATATACAAGAACACCCACTTCCTCTTTACAATGGATCCTAAAAGAATTATCAAAATGTCTTTAAAGGTTTTATACGCCGGTTGAGGTCCTACGGCGTGCTATTCCGTGACATTTGCTGGCCTGTATATTTCAAGTTCGCCTCGCGCGGTTGCGACCGGAAGCCACCATGAGAAACCAATATTTTACCTAAAATAATGAGGCAAAAAAGCTTTAATACTATACACCAGTGAATTTAAACACTCATCATACCCTCAAGAGATAATACTTGAGTTTTGATCAGCGAAAAAAGAGCGAATTCAAGAAAAAATGCCCCATCTTCGCAGGACTTAGCATAACGAAACTGAAACGTTCGCCTTGCATCTTGGAGAAAGGGCAGAAAATGCGATATTTCAAAACGATCAAACCCATAAAAATCGCGAGGTCGAAAGAGGTCGGAGGGTGGAATTACTATCAAGCATCCCTTGTCCGCCGATTTAAATAATTTATTGGGGCAAAACCTTTCTAGAATAAAGACAGTTTTCGATAATTGAAAGTCATCTAAATAAATATTCACTTGCGAGTTAAAACAGCGTGGTTTAACAGGGTGGTAAACGAGAGCAATAATGCGTGAAATGACTTTCGAAACATTTTACATTATCAATCAGATACCAAAGATTAACAGGACTCATTGAAACTTACCTTGGATGAGCTGCATCTTGAAATACAGGTCGTTGAAAATCTCCCTCGAAACCCTCGAACGCTCTTTCCACCGCGAAGAGAAGACAGAAGCTAGCCGCGAAGCATCATGGGATATATGAAATTCCCCCCTTTAATTTGATATGTCAATTTGATTTCGTGATTCTTTGTGAGACCTGGAAGGAGACGATTATCGATGTGACAGGATATCGATCGGTAGTTTCAGGTACCTCAAAATTAGGAAACAATGGTCGCAACTCAGGAGGAGTTGCTTTACTCTACAAAAATGAACTCCATAATTGGGTATCAATGGAAAAAATAACTTCGAACTTTCTGTGGTTCAAAATTAGCAAACAGTACGTAAAAACCTCAAAAGATATTTATGTTTGTGGCGTCTATATTCCGCCTAACGGCTCAAAATACTTTCTCCCTGAAATGTTTGAAGATCTTGAAAACGACATTGAAACTTTTTACTCTCAAGGATCGATTCTTCTCATGGGTGACTTTAATTCTAGAACAGGAAAATATTCGGATTGTGTAAGCCAAGAAGGAAACACCATTATTACCAATGATCAGTCCCATCTTTCTTCAGGCTCCACTCATAGAAATAGTTTTGACAACAACATTAACAATCACGGCAAACGCCTTCTTGAAATCTGCAGAAGCGCAGATCTTAGAATACTTAACGGTAGAGTTAGTGGAGACTCCTTAGGAAGAGTCACATTTCATGGAAAGGCTGGAATAAGTGTCGTTGATTATGCCATATGTGATCAAACGTTATTTTCACACATACTAAACTTTATTGTTAAAGAGCCCACGTATTTATCGGATCATAGTCCACTGGTGACCTGGTTATGCACTGACACCGATATTCGTAATCAAGATCCTTCACCAGAGAGTGATACTTTAACACGATTACCAAAACAATTTATGTGGGAAAGTGACTCTACACCAAAATTCAAAGCAGCTCTTCATTCTCCAAATTTGCAAATGATAATTCACGAATATTTAAATGACATCAATTCAGCTAAAAATGTTAACACCTCCGCGGAACAGGTAGAAAATATTCTTATCACAACGGCAAAACGATGCCTTAAGATAAGAACGACGAGACGACGTAAACGCACCTATTCACGCTCAAATAAAAAATGGTTTGATAAGGAATGTCGCTTAAAAAGACACGAATTAAGGAAATTGTCAAATGAAAAACACAGAGATCCCTTAAATACCACTCTACGTGAAAAATATCATATTGTTTTACAGCAGTATAAGAAACTACTCGCACATAAAAGAAATGAATATTACAACAATAAACTCTCAGAATTAGAGGATACAACGTACAATTTGGATACTAAAAAATTTTGGAATTGCTTAAAATCAATGGATGACACTATAAAATACAAAGACAGTCCACCAATTGCAGAAGAGAATTGGATGAATTATTTCCAGTGTCTACATTCTAATAAGCCACTTACTTCTGAGCAACAGAAAGTTGTCAATGAGTTAAGAACACGAGAAGACGTCTTAATGCAATCACGACCTCTAGATTACTTCATAACAGAAGCTGAAATAAGCAAAGCAGCAAGAAAATTAAAGAATAACAAATCTGCATACTCCGACAAAATAAGAAACGAAATGATTAAAGCTAGCTTACCAACACTGCTACCTGTTTACCATAAACTTTTTAATACTGTTCTTAACTTAGGAACAGTGCCTAAAAATTGGTGCAACGGTCTTATAACTCCCATATTTAAATCTGGCGTAAGAAATGACCCATCAAATTACCGCGGGATTTGTGTTTCTAGTTGTCTAGGAAAGTTGTTCTTTTCAATTTTAAACCAAAGACTTCTTGAACACGTCACTTCGCTGAACATACTCCATAAGTCTCAAATCGGCTTCTTACCTAAAAAATCGAACATCAGACCACCTCCTAACATTACGAACTCTTATAGACAAGTACGTACACTGTCACGGTGAGAAAGTATACGCTTGTTTTGTTGACTTTAGAAAAGCCTTTGACTCAGTCTGGCATGACGGACTTTTATATAAATTATTACAAATTGGTGTAGGGGGATGTTTCTATAAGTTAATCCAAAACCTATATTCAAACTCTTCGTGTGCATTGAAAATAGGTACGAGTCAAACAAAATCTTTTAGCTTCTCACGGGGCGTACGCCAGGGCTGTATTTTAAGCCCCTTACTTTTCAATTTATACGTTAATAACTTACCGTCCGCATTTCAAAATACTTTATCAGACCCTATCATCCTTCCAAATGGTACCAAATTAAATTCGCTTTTATATGCTGATGATTTAATTATTATATCACGATCTAAAATCGGATTGCAGAACTGTCTCAACACATTATCCTCTTTTGCAACTCTTGGATGTTAGATATAAATTCCAAAAAAGACCAAAGTTATGGTCTTTCAAAAACGAGCGAAGAAAAACTCCAATCTAGAATTCCATATAGGTAAAGAAACCATTGATACTGTCCATGAATATACATATTTAGGAACCCGTATCTCCTCAACCGGTAATTTTAATATCTCCCTCGAACACTTGAAGGAGAAGGCTCTTCATGCTCTTTTTTTTAGTTTAAGAAAACACACAAACTTTAGCAAATTAAAACCTTCTCTTGCTTGCAAAATATTTGAAACGATGATTTCCCCGATATTATCATATAATAGCGAAATTTGGGGTGTATATGTAAAACATGATTTTAAAGCTTGGGACAATACCCCAATTGAAAAAACCCACTTGAAATTTTGCAAGCGTTACCTAGAAATAAGCAATAGAGCTTCAAATGTTGCAAGTAGAAGTGAATTGGGACGGTTCCCATTAATTATTAATATTTATAAAAACATCCTTTATTACATATTGTATCTTCTGCGTAAAAACGAGGATACTATTGTTAAACAAGCCTTTCGTACTTCGCTAGAACTTCACTGTAATGGTAAAAATAGCTTTTACAATAATCTTATCAAAATATCTGAATATTATGACCTCCCTGATTTTGATCCTAATAATTTAAGTGAAGCTAAGATCAAACACTATATAGATATAATAAAACAAAAATATATTGCATATTGGCAACATACAATCCATCATTCTAAGAAACTACAATTTTACAGCTTATTTAAACATGATTATAAAATTTCAAGTTATCTAGACTTAATTAGAAATTCTGCGAATAGGAAAGATTTAGTGAAAATTCGTATAAGTAACCACAAACTCATGATTGAAACTGGAAGATATAATCAAACTTCCCGCAACGATAGACTCTGTCCTATTTGTAACTCTGGTATAATTGAAGACGAATTTCATTTTCTCTTCCATTGTCCAAAATACTCAATCCCAAGGGAGAAATTCTAGATCAAATCCAACAAAATTTTGTCGATTTTGATCAGCTATCTTACACAGAATTAATAATTAAATTGATGAATTCACAGAATTTTTCCGTAAATTCACATTTGTTGAAATTTGTCTCATTATGTAATGATTTACGTAATAATTTGTTATCAAGTCATGCTGATGACACTTGATTGACTACAGTCATCATTGCATTATCATTGTTATGATTTGTTTGTTTGTTTGTTTGTTTGTTTTTTTATATTAAAGCTTTTGCAATACTGTAACTACATAATTATAGTCATGCAAATAAAGCTTATGTTGTTGTTGTTGTTATCTTTTCGGCGCGATACAGACTCCCCTGCGAATACAGTCGCCTCTGATCGCCTGACTCGTTACGCCCCTGCTATGAAAAAAGCGAAGAGTAATTAAGTATCAAAAGTCTGCTTCCCAGCCGTTCATTTTTGTCGTCACGCAACGCTTCTCCCTGAAAACAGCTGCTGAGAACCCGTTAGTTGGGAGGAGCGTTGCTTGACGACACACTGAGAACGGCTGTGAAGCAAACTCCAACAAAGTGTTTCTTCTAAATTTTAAAAAAGTATCTTCTCCAGCTGACCTAAGCATGTCATGATTGTGACATTTCTTTGCACGTGAAAGGACTGTAAATGTGTAGTAACATTGTTAATATGACCATTTCTGAGGTATTATTCTTCCTTCCACATATTTGCGATTAGATCGTTTTTCTCATTACATCGTCCATTCTTCACCCAGTGCGTTCCGAGGTCATCGTAAACTTTGGGTTCAAGCGGAGCTTTTGCAACATACCATTTACATATTTGACACATTGATAAATCAAGGTTACTGCGAAACACCTTGTATTTTAGTCTCCATTTAAAGTATTCATTATAAGCAGTGTTATTTTTGTCCAGATACTGAAGGTACTCTGCCAGTTGTTTAACAGTTTTGAAGTCCATAACATTGATGTAAGACCTCGGAATAGCCAGCTTGGAGTAATTAGCACCTCCCATCACAACTGGGATGACATTCATATCACCTGGAATAAAAAAAATTAAACTAATCATGATCAAAAAACTACCAAAGCTGAGCAATATTTAAATGGCAGATGCCCATGGCTGAAATACTATTTACTATATTAAAGCGCCTGTATCATGGTTCGTAGTCTAGTCAAAGCGAAGGTAAATACCGGTACTTGCAAAATCCAAAAAGTCAAAAAAGCAGAAAAAAAGGGAAATTTGAAATGCTGTTAAGCTAACAAGTTTTTAACAAGAGCGAGCCCATACAAACTGATTGACCCTTCGTATGTTTAAACTGGGTAGAGAAAAATAAAGGTGTTTTTGCCTGAAAACTCAAAAGGTCTCTTTCTTGTAGCTGAAAATGGCTAATTTTTAATTGCGCAGATACGCTCAGGTAGGTTTCAAAATATATAACGCAAAACCCTTCAAATCGTTAAAATTCACCATCGTTTCCTACTGAAAAAAAGAATATAGGGAATTTTAGCAACTACGACGGCAACGATGGCGACATTTTTACTTAAAAACTAAGGGAAATCTTGCTGTTTGAAACCTCATCGCTCTTACTCGATCTCGTTCAATTCTTCAAATGTTGGCTGCGAATTTTTCTGGAGTTAAATTCTGTATATCGAAGCACAGAACTAAAAAAGAGAAATACAGTCGAAACTCTCCTTGCGACCACTCTCGTGAGCGACAGGCTCTGTTTGCGACCACCTTTGTGACACCCAGTTTGAACTGTGACTTAGGCCCGGTTCAGACGCCGAACTTTTCATGAGCCGAACCTAATTCGAATTAAGGCCGACCCATATTATTAAGACCGGCTGAATTGATTCTGACGCCGATCTTAATTGCAGCCGAACTAAGTTCAAAAGGCGAAAAATGCTCATTTCGGTCAAACTGCTTACAAAATACGTTATATAAATAATTTATGCATTAGGTTCGGTACATGAAAAGTTCGGCGTCTGAATCAAATCCTTTCCTAAGTCGCTCCAAAGGCGAAATTTCCGGCCGAGCTGGGCGAAAAGAACGGCCTAGCCGTTCCAAATTGAAACAGGCGTTCGTAATTGATTCAGACGCCGAACTTTTCATGTACTTAATTCAATGTATTAGGTTCGGCTCATGAAAAGTTCGGCATCTGAACCGGGCCTTACAGCTGATTTCAGTGCTGTGTATACACCCTGATTTTTAGACATGATTCGACGGTCATGATTCGACCGTCATGATTCGACCGAGAGGTTACCAAGCAGCACAGTATTTTACCTTGAATATCCTACATCCCTACAGGAATCAAAGCACACAATCTGAAAGTTACTTTACAGCTGATTTCAGTGCTGTGTATACACCCTGATTTTTAGACATGATTCGACGGTCATGATTCGACCGTCATGATTCGACCGAGAGGTTACCAAGCAGCACAGTATTTTACCTTGAATATCCTACATCCCTACAGGAATCAAAGCACACAATCTGAAAGTTACTTTAATGATAGCTTGACGGTTTCTCTTGTAATTCAGAAAAAGAGGACTGTGATCCATAATTTGTTCTCCTTTCCAGACAACAGCCTCTCATACAAGTCACGCAATCTAATCGCAATACATGTTATCGTGCGTGTGGAAGTCTCGATCAATACGTTTTTCGGCTCTTTTCTCAACTTTTTTTGGGCTTCTACCTTGATCTTTAAAGAAATATCATAATTTACCCTTTTTCAATGAAAACAAATGTTGCTTTCTTTTATGTATGGTTTTCTTTATTTGTTCTTGACTAGGGTCATAGGTCGAGGACCGCACATTGTGATATTTTTCAATGGTCGACAAAACAAAACTTTCAAACTCTCAAGCAAATTCTTTCACAACGGCAGACTGATCAATTTATCTGTTGATTTCATCTGCAAAACATCAAGTTTTCCTGTCATTTTTTAACCATGCAGAAGCTAAGTAAGGACGAAAAAGTACCAACTTGAAGAAACACAAATTTGCCAAATTTACTGCGGGTGGTATTCACCAACGGCGAAATACCGAGACTTTTGTCATACGGAAGAAGACTAAACGATAAACCATCGGACTATTTCGCTTTTCGCCGTATTGATAATATTTCGTCCATTATGAAATCGCCTACAGAAATACATTCGAACTCGGCAATCGAACTCCAGGTTTATCACTTGATGACATGTTATCATAATTTCTGTATCATGTCGCCGCTTTCCAGGCAACAAAGCTTTCCTCTTCAGGTAAAACGCTTTTGCCGGGATTCTAGCTTCGTAACACTTATGTCCTTTAGTGCTAAGCTTTCCTTGCCAGCCATATTTTTCTCTCACTGTTTTGGATCCCACGGCAGAACACTCAATTATTTTTGCAACCGTTTACTTGCTCCGAGGCGATACGTCACGTGATTAGTGTCGAATCATGACAGGTCGAATCATGACCGTCGAATCATGTCTGAAAATCCGGGTGCATACATAGCAATGAAATCAGCTGTAATGATAGCTTGAATTTTTCTCTTGTAATTCAGAAAAAGAGGACTGTGATCCATAATTTGTTCTCCTTTCCAGACAACAGCCTCTCATACAAGTCACGCAATCTAATCGCAATACATGTTATCGTGCGTGTGGAAGTCTCGATCAATACGTTTTTTTTCGGCTCTTTTCTCAACTTTTTTTGGGCTTCTACCTTGATCTTTAAAGAAATATCATAATTTACCCTTTTTCAATGAAAACAAATGTTGCTTTCTTTTATGTATGGTTTTCTTTATTTGTGCTTGACTAGGGTCATAGGTCGAGGACCGCACATTGTGATATTTTTCAATGGTCGACAAAACAAAACTTTCAAACTCTCAAGCAAATTCTTTCACAACGGCAGACTGATCAATTTATCTGTTGATTTCATCTGCAAAACATCAAGTTTTCCTGTCATTTTTTAACCATGCAGAAGCTAAGTAAGGACGAAAAAGTACCAACTTGAAGAAACACAAATTTGCCAAATTTACTGCGGGTGGTATTCACCAACGGCGAAATACCGAGACTTTTGTCATACGGAAGAAGACTAAACGATAAACCATCGGACTATTTCGCTTTTCGCCGTATTGATAATATTTCGTCCATTATGAAATCGCCTACAGAAATACATTCGAACTCGGCAATCGAACTCCAGGTTTATCACTTGATGACATGTTATCATAATTTCTGTATCATGTCGCCGCTTTCCAGGCAACAAAGCTTTCCTCTTCAGGTAAAACGCTTTTGTCGGGATTCTAGCTTCGTAACACTTATGTCCTTTAGTGCTAAGCTTTCCTTGCCAGCCATATTTTTCTCTCACTGTTTTGGATCCCACGGCAGAACACTCAATTATTTTTGCAACCGTTTACTTGCTCCGAGGCGATACGTCACGTGATTAGTGTCGAATCATGACAGGTCGAATCATGACCGTCGAATCATGTCTGAAAATCCGGGTGTATACATAGCAATGAAATCAGCTGTAAAAACAAAGGAAAAGTCCGGTTAGGTAATCCCAAAAATGATCGCGGTCACTTACGGGAACGGTCGCTTACCAGAGCTTTTCATTACAAAGTTTACAGCTGATTTCATTGCTATGTATACACCCGGATTTTCAGACATGATTCGACGGTCATGATTCGACCTGTCATGATTCGACACTAATCACGTGACGTATCGCCTCGGAGCAAGTAAACGGTTGCAAAAATAATTGAGTGTTCTGCCGTGGGATCCAAAACAGTGAGAGAAAAATATGGCTGGCAAGGAAAGCTTAGCACTAAAGGACATAAGTGTTACGAAGCTAGAATCCCGGCAAAAGCGTTTTACCTGAAGAGGAAAGCTTTGTTGCCTGGAAAGCGGCGACATGATACAGAAATTATGATAACATGTCATCAAGTGATAAACCTGGAGTTCGATTGCCGAGTTCGAATGTATTTCTGTAGGCGATTTCATAATGGACGAAATATTATCAATACGGCGAAAAGCGAAATAGTCCGATGGTTTATCGTTTAGTCTTCTTCCGTATGACAAAAGTCTCGGTATTTCGCCGTTGGTGAATACCACCCGCAGTAAATTTGGCAAATTTGTGTTTCTTCAAGTTGGTACTTTTTCGTCCTTACTTAGCTTCTGCATGGTTAAAAAATGACAGGAAAACTTGATGTTTTGCAGATGAAATCAACAGATAAATTGATCAGTCTGCCGTTGTGAAAGAATTTGCTTGAGGGTTTGAAAGTTTTGTTTTGTCGACCATTGAAAAATATCACAATGTGCGGTCCTCGACCTATGACCCTAGTCAAGCACAAATAAAGAAAACCATACATAAAAGAAAGCAACATTTGTTTTCATTGAAAAAGGGTAAATTATGATATTTCTTTAAAGATCAAGGTAGAAGCCCAAAAAAAGTTGAGAAAAGAGCCGAAAAACGTATTGATCGAGACTTCCACAAGCACGATAACATGTATTGCGATTAGATTGCGTGACTTGTATGAGAGGCTGTTGTCTGGAGAGGAGAACAAATTATGGATCACAGTCCTCTTTTTCTGAATTACAAGAGAAACATTCAAGCTATCATGAAAGTAACTTTCAGATTGTGTGCTTTGATTCCTGTAGGGATGTAGGATATTCAAGGTAAAATACTGTGCTGCTTGGTAACCTCTCGGTCGAATCATGACGGTCGAATCATGACCGTCGAATCATGTCTAAAAATCAGGGTGTATACACAGCACTGAAATCAGCTGTAAAGTAACTTTCAGATTGTGTGCTTTGATTCCTGTAGGGATGTAGGATATTCAAGGTAAAATACTGTGCTGCTTGGTAACCTCTCGGTCGAATCATGACGGTCGAATCATGACCGTCGAATCATGTCTAAAAATCAGGGTGTATACACAGCACTGAAATCAGCTGTAAGCTTTCGAATTCCCGAGGTGGTCGCTTACGAAAGCTTCGACTGTATACAAATAGCGTGATGTGCAAAGTTGTTTGTCTTCCGCGTTTGCAATTCTCGTTGCCGTCACTGTCGCCGCCGACGTTGCTTAAGTATGAATAAGCCCATGCAATGCACTCTTTGTGTATGCAAGAAGAAACTTGAGGGTCTTACCAAGCCTTCCCCAATATTTTTCAGAGATGTAATCCTCACATAAAGCGTTCTCGAATGCCAGATAAAACTTAAACGTTTTCAGGCAAGCAGTTTGATTTCCACAACCTCTCTGTTGCCCAAATTTTCCTGAACACCTTCCAAATACATCAACCTTGATGTATTTTTTCAGGTTTTGGACAAATGCCATTCGAGGTTGAGCGCCACAATTACCAACCATCCAAGCCACAAGTTCAGTTTTTCCTTGGGAATAGTCCGGTATGTTTCTTACTTTATTCAATTTTTCTTCTTCAGTCAGTTCCTCGTAACTTCCATATGGCGACCAGAAGTCTGAATCGCTTCTGTAAGTCCACGTTGAGTTAAACAGCCCGTTTAATGGATCAGGATTTGGTGTTGCATTTGGACTTTCCCACAAAGCATATACCCAGCGCTGTGAAGTGGACCTGTTTTTCAGCAGCGTTCTTAGATGATCTACACTTGGCATGTTTCTAGCGTGAAACACGACTAAGTCGCTTTCCTCAAGCCGTTGTTTGTCGTAGGTCAATTCGAAATCACCTGAGAGACATTTATTTGCGGCAAATAAAAACTTGTTTTCAAATCCACAATCACGATCGCTTATCCACTTTGCCGTCCCGAAAAAAACAGTGTAGATGAGTAAAAGCGTCTTTGTCCTTTCTCGTTGCATGAGTTGTGAGTTGTTACTTCCAAGCAAATGTGTGTTGTTTACTTGCAAGGACGATTTCATTGTTTGCTTTGAAAACTTACCTAGTAAGAAGTCGTCAAAAGTTAGCACGGCAAGAAGAAAAATACTGAGTCCAGAGGAGCATAAGAAAAAATATTTTGACCATCTTGTCGCCATTTTAAACGATAACGAAGAAAAATATGGCGATACTGGGCACAGTTGCATATGCAAAACAGCAGGGAACTTTCACGCATGGTTAACCTGAGATCAGGCTCTATTTTCGTTTCGCTTTGCAAATTACATTCCGGCTGGCAAGGCGAAACGAAAATAGAACCTGATACAAACCTTTAACGAAATGTGTGCAGCCCACTTTTTTGATTGATTGACATTTGCCGAATCAGCCAATCAGAATTACTTCCGTTACTTGTTTTTTTTAGTATGCAAATTTTTCACGCGTGGGAAAAATGCAGACTGGCTGACTTAAAAAATAGCTTTTATCTGTTAATCAAAATGCACCTTGTGATACACTCACTTTCCGTAAATAAAGCAAATCCTGAGAAGAAATGAACAATGAAACGAGGGAGTTGGCCTTGGAACGTGATTTTGATATTTTAACCATCTCGGAGACTTGGTTTAACTCTTCCGTGTCTAACAGTGTTGTCGAAATTCCGGGATACAAGGTCTATACACGCTTTTAATAATTCGGGGCGCCATCTTGAATTTTTAATTTATGACGTCAATCGCGGAAAGATTTCAGCCGCCATCATTGAGTTGTGACTCGTGAGATCTCATCATGTCAGGAAGAGAGACCCAGACAGGTCAGTCTGAATCGCTTTATTCCATTTTTTTTCGTACAAACATTAACTACTGCTTTCACATCTTTTTCCTAGGCTCTAATAATCGTAATTGTGCGGTTCCTCTCTGCAAGTCCTACGGGGTAATATTTGATAACAAGCGCAACAGAAATGTGACTTACCATAAGATACCAAGCGATTTAAATGTAAAGCAAGCATGGCTGCAGCGTATTAGAAGGGGGGAAAACTCAACTTTTAAGGTGTGGAACTAATTTTTTTCTGTGATTGTGAGTTCGAATTCGTACTGCTTCACCGATCTCTTACATATCGCTTTTTCTCTAGGTGCAGAAGCATACAGTCGTCTGCTCCCTTCATTTTACGGATGAGGACTTAGAGTATTCTAGTTTTAGTTGTAGGTGGTTTGTGAAAACTGGCAGACTTCCCTCTGTATTCGAATGCTGGGAGCACAAGCCATACCTAATCCCTAAGGTTCAGAATAAGAGGAAGCTGAACAAGAATCAGATTCGATCGAGTGAAACCAGTTGTAAACATCAAAGAGGTGATCCTAGTCGTACTAGAAACGAGATTGAATCGGCTGAAGTGTTTATTGAGTCAAGTGATACTTCTGAGGAGAAAAACTTTCACAAAACCGACGAAGAAATATCTGAGCTAAAAGCTGAAGTTGTAACACTAAGGGAGCAGGTAAAAACAGCTAACAACAAGATCAAACAGCTTGAGGAAACATTAAGTGGAATGGAATTCTGTATTGAGAATATTGAAGACAAAGATATCTGTTTTTATACTGGATTTCCTAATCGTGAAGTCTACAATGCGGTGTTAACTTATCTTAACCCAGGTCCCAATGGTGAAAATTTAGTGTACACTCGAACTGATTCAAGACCTGACATAGAGTCTACACCCCTGCAAAAACGTGGACGGCCCAGAAAACTATCTCCTTCCAATCAGTTCTTTTTATTCCTTTGTAGGGTTAGGGTTGGGCTCTTTGAATGTGATCTTGCATTTAGGTTTAACATTTCTATTGGGACCTTAAGTAACATTGTTATTTCTTGGGTTAACTTTCTATATCTAAGACTTGGATCATTAAGCATCTGGCCAAGTAAAGAAACAATATTAGCAACAATGCCAGATTCATTCAAAGCAAAGTACAAAGACACTAGGGTCATCATTGACTGTACCGAAATAAAAGTAGAAATGCCTTCTTCGCTGGTCCTAAAATCTCAAACGTACTCAAACTACAAAAGTGCCAATACATTAAAAGGGCTAGTTGGCATTTCTCCAAGTGGATCCATAACATTTATATCTCAGCTGTACACTGGCTCAATATCAGACAGGGAAATTACTGAACGCTGTGGTATTCTTAAAATGCCATTTCAAGCAGGCGACAGTTTAATGACAGATAAAGGATTCGACATCCAGGACTTGCTAGATCCAATCAGTGTCAAGTTAAATATGCCTCCTTTTTTGCACATGCAAGACCAAATGCCTGTTCAAGATGTTCTAGAGACACAGCAAATAGCTGCCGAGAGAATACATGTTGAAAGGGCCATTAATAAGATTAAAAACTTTCATCTATTTGATCAAGTTATTCCATTATCTCTGGCTGGCTCTATCAACCAGTTATGGACTGTATGTGGATTGCTGACTCTTTTTCAAAAACCGATCATTTCATGACAGTAGATTTGTAGTTGTTCTGGTATCTCTTGAGTAATTATCAGTGTCATGTTTGCCTTATGTTACAGATTCAAATGTAGCTGAGTGTTCCAATCGCCCTATCAAAGTCTGAGCTACTAAATAAAATAAACTTACTTAGGAGCCTTCTAGATGGAATGCTTGTATGTCAACATTTTATTCAACAGGTGATGTTTAAGATACCTTTTTCATACAAAGTATATCCATTACAACATTAAAACTGATAATATAGAACAGTTTAATAAAGAGTTAGTGTCATGGGGAAACTTTTAAGAGTGGTGTCCCTTGGTTCTCTAAACCTTAGACTTAAACCTTCATGGCCTCTGGCATTACATGCTGCTGATAAAAGTTTGTTAGTTTAGTAATCATTGACTTCCAAAATGGCTCATCAAACTTTATTCGCTGTACAATAAGGCCTTTCTGAAAAAATACTACAAAATCACACCACTTTAATCCTGCCAAACTCATCTGGCCTTGTACTTGATAGTAATAAGGGTGATCCTTTTTAAGCTCAGGCTTACCATTAACTAGTTGGCAATAAAAACTTGGGTCAGCACATGCCTCCTCAGGTGTCAGGTGTCTTAATGAATAGGGGCATTTGATTTCTACCAAACCAAAACCAAATATTTTATCTATCACCTTTCTGTCTGGTGAAGCAGCCAACCATGGCATTGTGCTGGATACGACAAGACCGCACTCTAAGACCTGAACGTCATGTCCAATACCTGTCATGTATTCAGCATACTTATTTGCTGCTTTAGCCTCGTTTGAAATCCCGTACCTTATAGAAGGCACATTGGAAAGATCCTTTGGTGACAGCAAATTTTTTGAACAAACTTTGTTTGAGATATGTTAAGTTTTCGGTTGCAAACAAGTCCAAAATTGCTACTAGTTAACCTTAGTCTTCTACTTTGAAACCACAAAGGGTTGTTGCTTTGACCTCTAGTTTCTCGTTCAATCAAAGATGGATTAGGGACATTCAAATGACTAATAAACCGGTCCTCCTGATAAGAAAGGGGCATTTGCAATCCCACTCCAGCTGGTACATTAGTTTCAATGGGGAGGTCAGGAAAGTAGTCACCAACAGCTCTGGGTCTTTGCAAGACTGGAAAATTTGTTAAAACATTGAAGTTTGCTTCTGTTAGGGAGAGCTGGTAGCTTAAAACACTACCACATGGAACCATGTGTCCATTTAATTTAGTTGGAATCGTTGCAGGTTTTTGTTCAAACACAGTACAGAATCCTAAAGAAGGATTAATGCTTTTCAGTGAATCAAATAAATTATTTGCCCCTCGTTATTTTGGACCATTGGTTGTCTGGCTTCATAAAAAGTACACTTTAAACCCTCTGAGCTCTTGTCCCTGTATTTAGGATTGATCACATTATATCCCATAATAGGTTCAGGGTTTATACCCTGGGTTCTTGGTTTATGCCACTGTTGGGGTTGTCTGTGCATGTTCCAATTCTTGGGAATTCAGGGGGCCTTTAATTTAATGACATGATCAATCAGATATAATAAACCCATGGTGTGATTACAATACCCATTTGCACCTGCTGGACATGAACACTTAGCCCTCTTAACATCTCCAGTAGTTAACAGTATCAGAGTAACATTATGAGGCCTTTCATTTTTCTTTTGTGATCTAAAGCACTTCCCTTTTACATGGATTTCATTTTCTTCAAGCTTACATAAAACATCGTGACAATAATTTTCATAGAAAAACTTGTACCCCTTTTCGAGGGGCTTTTCAACATAGCTTTTTGCTTCTCTTCCGGATTTTTTGGCATGTTCAACAATATTAAGGTAAGAAAAACGCTTTGGAAGAACTGAGGTATCAGTACTCCAGCTCTCTTCAACGTCTACATCTGTATCTGTAACCAGTGCTTCGGGCTCTTGGCTTTCTGGATTTCTAAGCTGCTCCTCCCAGAACAAAATCTGCATCTTGCTTTTTTTTTTTGCTCGTGTGTATGCTTTCCCGGGATCAGGGTCGATCAGAATAAAATCTTTATCCAAGTTCTGTCTTACCCTAAAAGCGATACATAAATACTTAAACGCTAATGATCGAAAACAGAAACATTCAATGGAGATAGTATTATAGTACATTTTGAAAGGTAATCGGTGCAAACAAACTTACAAACCTTCAAGAGAGGTCACGTCGGTAATAAGCTTAATTATCGCATTAATGTTATCGTTTTCGTTTGACAAAAACGCCGCATAAACAATCAAAACTAAAAACAAGTTGGTCTATAATAAACGTTTACCTTGAAAGAAGTTCAGCTCTTGTTTCTGTTGACTTATAACGTAAGCCACGGCAGTTAAGCCAGAACTTTAATTCGCTTTTTTTGCATTTTTCTAAATCGGCCCTCGATATCATTGATCCTGGAATATCCTCGGACGAAAGCTGAAATAAATTCAAAAGCACCAACTTAAATTTTGTTTCGCCACTAAAGACATTTGTGTTTACAAAAGTACACTTGATTTAAAGGGAAAACTCACCTCAGTACATGTACAAACTGCGGGTTCATCCTGAGTAGCCATGTTGGCCACGTGGAAATCTTTCCGCGATTGACGTCATAAATTAAAAATTCAAGATGGCGCCCCGAATTATTAAAAGCGTGTATAGACTTGACCGCCTTGGAAAAGCAGGTGCCGGTGTATGTGCTTACGTAAAATCTACTCTGAAAGTTAAAGTCTTGAAGGATCTCACAGAAATTTCCGAGTCTGGCTTGCACCAGTTGTGGATTCAAGTTCAAAATAAGAAGCTTCGCTCATTGCTGGTTTGTATTGTTTACAGACCCCCGGAAATTGGAATTGCATGCCTAGAGAATGAACTGCTCCCAAAGTACATCGAAGCGTTATCACGTAACAAGGACATTGTGCTAACAGGCGACTTAAACTGTGACCTTCTTTCAAATAATCCGAGGGGAGAAGCATTGCTGTCGTTTTGTGCAACTGTAAACGCGACACAGCTTATAGACAAGCCAACTCGCGTGACTGAGAACTCACGCTCCTTGCTGGATGTCATTTTGGTTTCTGACCCTGTCCTTGTCAAGTCGAGCAGTGTTCTTGAAATAACTATAAGTGATCATTTCCTGGTTTATGTTGTTATTAATTTAAGATCACCCAAGCAAGCTCCAACCTACATTGTCACACGTAGTTTTCGGAATTATAAAGCCGATCAGTTTGCAAATGACATCGCGCA
>CALNXK010000064.1:1042500-1110000 GCA_942486035.1 Porites lobata | reverse complement strand
TTACGGCCAAAATCCGGCCGTAACGAGTATAAACTTGTTGCTGCCAGGCATTAGCCGGCAGCAGACCATATTCTTAATCCATTTGAGATTTTTGGTTCGACGGTTCCATGGTTCCATGGTTCCATGGTTCGATGGTCATCTGTGACTGCAGCGCAGTGCAGTCAGCGGTTTGCTTAGGTGCCGCGCCTGTTTTTCTCTTAGGAGCAACCCGCCATTTTGTTTTGCTCTCATGTAAGATCTGTGCAGAAATCGTAGTTTATCGGATGCTTGCTGTCTTTTTAAACGGCCTAAACGGTAAGAACAGCTCAAGACGTATTGTACGGAACATTTTTTCGGTTTATATTTTTTATTCAGGTTTCAAGATTAGTTATAGCCAGTATTGTTTTGTCAGATTGTTTAATATCCAGGGGCACCCAACGTCAATGTTCGGAAAATATCTGTTCGGAAGATGATTTGAAATCTAGAATTTTCGGAACATTTGTTGCAAAATCTCTTGCTTGCCTGCCTTTCCTAGGATTTTCGAACATCTAAAAAATGGTATAATTGCCCATTCTTAACGGAGTTTTACCCCGAAAAGGTCACCTAGAATTTTCGGGAGCCTTTTTTCTGTCTGAAATTTTCGAAAAGGTAAGTTTTGATCCCTGTAATTTTCGGATCACTAGACTTTCAGCTAGGAAATCCGAACAGATGAAAAATTTTTAGGGGATAAAAATATGCCTATATCTACCGTTTAAATACTAAAATACGTTTAACGGTGCTATGTTTAAGGGGTTTTGAACTATATTCTCCTTGGGTGCCCCTGAATATCTCGGTTGATCAGGATTGTAAGTTACATAATTAAGTGAACGTCATGTGCTGTACATCTACCTGACCTGTGAATAAACAAGTTTTGGCCTTTCCGTCATTTGTTCTCAAGTCATCTCATCGATCCTGTGTACGATGATTGTTCGATGAAGAAACAGCCTATCAGCACTGCTGTTGTTTTAAAATTTCGTGAATTATTAAAATGAATTACAAAATGGTATTGAATCCTTAGCGAGTTTTATGAATATAAGCATATTTGTCATCGTGATCGGTTCGTTTTTTTATATTACGCTCTGAGTGTTTCATAATGCCAGCAAGTCTAAGTTATTGACTTTAATAAAAAACAATTCATATGTTCAACTGTTCTACAAACTGTCTTTGCCCTATTCGCAGTTCGCAACTAACGGCAGCACTTCCCTTCTCAATGAGAACTTCTAGTAATAGTTTGTATCAGGTCCAATTTCAGCGGTAGCCGTTAGGGAGAATGTATGAGAACCGCTCAAACTGGGCCTTATCTCAGGTTAACACATGGTAAGCGCTGTCGCTTAAAAGTATAGAGCCTAAAAGCGTCACGAACGATCCCCAAAGGACGTCTGCGGGGAGGCTGCCTCATCAGTGGAAGAGTATACATCATCAAATGACGATAACAGGGCATAGGATAAATGGAACCGGGCTTAAGAGAAGCCCTTGGGCAAGGGAAATTCTTGAACTCAACCGTTATACACCTTATTCCAAATCACTGGCTGAGACTGAATGAAACCACTGGGTGGCGGCAAATTTTGTTATAACTCCATAGTGGGATAATGATAATTTTCACCCTCGACAACTCGTTTCAAGATATAAATTGTTTTCCATTCTACAAGTGCAGTCAGGCGAAAAGGGCTAATTAACATGTTATAAAAGAAAAGCAAAAAATAGTCCTAAGAGTAAAAATTCGCGAATCGACAGAGAAGCTGCATTTCCCAAGTTAGCCTGAACAGATTCTTACATAAATGATAACTGGCGCAAATTAAGGCTAATAAGGTTCTTTAATAGATAGATTCTTATATTCTGAAGAAAAAAAAAAGAAATACGAACATTGACATTGTACATTATAGCGAAGAGTATTTACTGGTATTCAGCTAACTCTTACGCAATACATCTGCATACCAGCATTACATTGCAGTTGGAGTGATAATCACTCGTATTTTCCCAGGTTACTCTGAACAGGTTCTTCCATAGAAGGTAACAAGCACAAATTTAGGCTATTAAAGTTCTTAAATAGGTTCTTATTTTCTGAAGAAAAAAAAAACACTATGTTTTCTTCAGAAATCCTTCCACACTAATTCGTTTTCGTTTGAAAATGCATACATTTCGGCGCGTTTGCGCCTTCCGTCTACACTAATACGCTGAGCGTTTTCATCGAAAACTCATCGATTTGAAAACGCTCTTGAAAGTGGATCAAAACGGAAACGGTTATACATCATATCAATGTGGACGGTCGAAGACGGTTGAAAACGCATCAAAATGAAAACGGTGAATGGAAATATCGCAAACGCGTCTGTTTGTAACATGCGCAAAGATTTCAACTTATCTCGATATGTCACAACGTGCCATTCTATCGTCTTCGAACGTTTCACGGTGTGGAGAGTCGTAAACGCGTCAAAACGGTAGTGTGGACGTGAATCGATCAATGCGTTCTAAAAAAGCGTTAGTGTGGACAGGACCTAATGCACCTATCAATGTTAAGCCGGCGGGGGAGGCAGGGCATGGGGTGGGGATTTGACATTTTCCAAAAATTTGTCGTCAAATTCCCTGTGCACGGGCAAATCATTCCAGTCAATTGCAACCAAATTTCCCCACCCCGGGCTGCACATTGCTGTCCATCCCAAGGCTGGACCCAAGAAAGGCACAATAAAAATATCTCCAAATAAAACATGCTCTACAATCTTTATTTATAAATGTTGCTGCATCACCAAAGATGCATGTTCTTATTACAGCTGCAATTATACGTTTTAACCATTCAATCCGTGTTTTAACACACTGCGTAGAATACAGAAACCTTTAGGAGAAAGTCCACATTTTTAAAGGTGGAATATACCATTCTTAGTAATTAAAAAGGGTACAAAGAAAGTCAGTTTTATGAGCTTTATACAGTGATTGTAGCGAATGTCAGCCATACACTGATCAATTGTACTTGCAAAAATCGACTTGGTTACTCTTTACTTCCGTTTACTTTGATACCACAGTATCTAAAAAGGTTTAATTGATCAATACAATGAAATCCACTCACCTTTGGCTTGTTCTCATTGGCTTCCATAATTTCCAGATCTTTCCAGACCGTACGTCGCGTGCGTGAAGCTTGGATTTTCGGTCTCAGTCTCTTTCGTCCGAGTCGGCAGTCAAATATCTCCACGTCGGTCCCACGTCGGGCGAAGAAATATTCAAATATTCCCTTCCCCGTGAGAACACGATCGATCAAATGCCCTACCCCAGGGCCAACAAAGACAATCAAATCCCCACCCCATGCCCTGCCTCCCCCCCCTGCCGGCTTTACATTGATAGGTGCATAAAAGTACCAAGTGGTATTCGGCTTTTATTCCTTACATAAAATCTGCCCACCATTACGTTGCAGTACGTTGAAGTGATAAGGCACGTATGTCCCCAAAGAGGATCTTGAATTGACTTATCTCTTTTGCCTAGGTGAACAGAATTTTTTAATTAAAGATTTTAGAAAATATGAACCTGTTTTAAGTTTTAGGCTAACCAGGCTCTTGTATTTAGGGGGCCCAAAGTAACTAGCAAATTTCCGCTTAACAGATTCTTGAACCAGGTTCTCTGTCTCGCGGGTTCATACTGTATTGCCTCCATTTTGAAATTAAGTGTATGGCCCGTGCTTAACACAGGGCTAACAGTTTGAACATGACAGCACTGAAGATAAATTAGTAACACGACATGGTGGAATGAATGGCGAGTACTGATCATGAGTCAAACTGAGTTGAAGAAGAAGAAATACTTTGGCCACCTTCTCGCCATTTTAAACCATGGCTAACATAATATAACTTGAACTACTTTCAAAAGAAGACATCACGTCTTTACCACCTTCGACGCACATATAAGAAATGTAAAATGTAAAAATAAAAATGCCCTAGAAGTTTTAAATCCTCGAGATATATTTCGCTCTTCGAGCCTCGTCAGTCCAGGCTCGAAGAGCGAAATATATTTCGAGGATTTAAAACTTCTAGAACATTTTTATTTTTACATTTCACTTCTTATACGTGCGTCGAAGGTGGTAGAGACGTGATGTCTTCTTTTGAAAGTAGTTCAAGTTATTCGAACACATTCCTAGTCTCGGAATTTACAATTTCTCAATAACATAACATCACATAAAGTATTTATTCAAAACAGGGAAAATAAAAATTATAAAACATCTTGAAATGCAAAAATTGGAGGTTGACCCTATGACGTTTCCCTAAACAAAAAGATAAAAAAGATTAAAGCTATGTACGTTATAAAATATATAAAATAGGACACTTAAAAACTATGTGCAAAATATAAATTGGATCACTAATGATCAATAATAGCAATAGATGAACAAGACGAAGAACTATTGTAGGTTCAAATAGCCTGCGAAAACATCCGTTTCTTTTCGCTCTTCCGGCGGCGAAGAGCGAGGAGAAACGGATGCTTTCGCACGCTAAGGTTCAAAGAGAGAATAAAGTATCAGGAATATAGCTACTTAGCCTGTTCCAGGCGTACGTTCAGATAGTCAGTGGACGGTGCAAGGAAACTTGAGCCATTCTGCGCCAGACTCATGCACCGATCAGTTCAAAACTTCAATATCCCCCCAGGGAAACCCCGGGCAAGCCCCAGGGGATTTGACCAACACCTAAGTGTGCCAGGGGAGTGGGGAATTTGACCAATTTTGCCTACATTACCCAGAAAAACACACGCACACAAGAGTAGATACAGGGGCCTGTAGGTATAGTGTTTTTCACTTAAGGATTAATGATTTGATTTGATTGTTGTTACGCACCTACTAATTGAGCGGATGAAGTTGAAGTCGAGGAATTTTATAACGACCTGAGATATACCCTGCAGGATGTCCCAGCACATAATTTCTTGCTTGTATTGGAGATTTCAATGCAAGACTAGGGCCGGATGAAGTTCCATTCACATATCATGATGTAACTAACAGAAATGGAAAGTACCTCGTAGAATTATTATCTGAGTACAGTCTAATAGCAGCTAACACTCAGTTTAAGAAACGACCAGGAAAATTGTGGACCTTCATGGGTAGCACAGGATCGTTGCGGCAACTCGATTACATATTAGTGCGCCGAAAGTGGACTGAACAGCGTCTAGAATGCTGAAGCTTACAACACCTTCAGCACAGTGGGATCTGACCATCGGGTAGTTTGTGCTAAAATCAAGCTTAGTCTTAGAATATCTAAAGCAGCCAAGAAGATGAAATATGACTGGAAGCAGTTTTCCACTGACCCAGACCTACAGTGGAAATACACAGTCGCTGTCAAGAATAGATACCACGTATTGAGTGATGAAGGTAATGGGGTGAAGTATGAAAAGTTTGTTAAAGCCAACGGACAAGCTATGGAAGAATGCCTGCCTAAGAAAACAAAAGCAAGGAAATCCCTCCGATCATCAAACGCACAAGTGGTATCAGCCCGCCAGGAAGCACAGGCTGCGCAGAGTCTGTACGAATGCACCAATTAACACCGAGGAAGATAAAGAAGCTTGGTCTCAAGCCCTAAGTAATCTGTATAAAGTATATGACCAAGTGAGGGAAGTGGAATTAGAGGCACAAATACGAACCATCGAAGCCTCTCATGAAGCCCAGAAATATGGTGAGGCATGAAAGGTAGTTAATGAGATTACTGGAAGGAAAAGAGCTAAAGAAGGTCAAGTAGAGGGATCAAGCCCTGAGGAACGAGTGATCACATGGTTCACCCACTTTAAGAAACTCCTGGGTAATCCCCCTGAGGTAGAAGATCTGGACGAAGAAATACCAAACATCTTTGAGGACCTTGATATCAATGACGGCCTGTTCACTATAGAAGAGCTCAAGAAAGGGAAATCTTCATTAAAAATCGGGAAAGCAGCTGGCCCGGATGCAACACCACCTGAAGTATACAAGTTATGTGACTTTGACAACATATGTCTAGACTTCTGCAATCAAGCTCTGATAAAAACTGACAAACCTTATCTGTGGTCCTATATGAATATCATCCCTGTACCTAAATCTGGGGACTTGTCAAAGACCGATAATTACAGGGGAATCAGCCTGATTTGCATTATAGCCAAGATGTATAATCGCCTGATTTTAAACCGAATCAGGAGTGTAATTGACATCCGACTCAGAGTAAACCAGAACGGTTTCCGGCCCAAAAGATCTACAGTGGCCCAAATATTAACACTCAGAAGAATAATCGAGGGAGTTAAAGCAAATAACTTTGAAGCTGTCATGACTTTTATTGACTTCAAGAAGGCATTCGACTCAATTCATCGGGGTAAAATGATGCGTATTCTTCAAGCCTATGGGATTCCACCTAACCTATTGCAAGCTATTGAAATGATGTATACGAATACAAAGGCCAAAGTGCTTTCTCCAGATGGAGAAACAGAGATGTTCGACATCACAACCGGTGTACTGCAGGGCGACACATTAGCTCCTTTCCTGTTTATAATCGTGCTTGACTATGCTTTCTCAAACTCATTAATAATTCATTAGGAAAATACAAAGGAAATTAATGTTTAATGAGTGTTTGGAAATCGGATGAAACACTGCTTAGTATTTGCATCCTTAATTTCTCCTTCAAAAATGATTTTGTTTGAGAAGAAATATCAAACATTCGACGCAGTGTTTCATCACCAGTTCTCAAACTCATTAATAATTCATTAAGAAAATACAAAGGAAATTAATGTTTAATGAGCGTTTGGAAATCGGATGAAACACTGCTTAGTATTTGCATCCTTAATTTCTCCTTCAAAAATGATTTTGTTTGAGAAGAAATATCAAACATTCGACACAGTGTTTCATCACCAGATGAAACACCTCGAAGTTCGTCAAAAATACTCCGCTGCGCGTCGTATTTTCAACTCTCTTCTCGGTGTTTCATCTGGTGATGAAACACTGCATCTCATGTTTGATATATTACATGAAACACCTCGAAGTTCGTCAAAAATACTCCGCTGCGCGTCGTATTTTCAACTCTCTTCTCGGTGTTTCATCTGGTGATGAAACACTGCATCTCATGTTTGATATATTACATGAAACACCTCGAAGTTCGTCAAAAATACTCCGCTGCGCGTCGTATTTTCAACTCTCTTCTCGGTGTTTCATCTGGTGATGAAACACTGCATCTCATGTTTGATATATTACATGAAAAAAGCTATGGCTGGGAAAGAAGAAGAGTTGGGATTTACCATCACCCCTCGAAGATCAAGAAGACACCCCAAAGTAGTTCTTGCTGACTTAGACTTCGCAGACGACATAGCACTACTGTCGGATGAAAAAGTTCAAGCTCAGGAATTACTGCTAACAGTAGAAAAAGAGTGCAAGAAAGTTGGCCTTGTACTGAATGCTAAGAAAACAAAATCAGTTGCTTATAACATTGATGATCCAACACCATTACATACATTTGATGGCACTTATCTGGAATGGAAGGATGACTTCAAATATTTAGGGTCATGGGTTGATAACTCAGAAAAAGACATCAGCATAAGGAAAGCACAGGCTTGGAGAGCTTTGAATGGTATGACGAAAATATGGAAGTCCAATATGAGTAAAGATTTGAAAATCAGATTCTTCATAGCCACCATCGAATCAATCTTACTTTATGGGTGCGAGAGCTGGGCTCCGTCAAAAGCAAAAGAAAAGTCGTTGGATGGAACATACACTAGGATGCTGCGAAAAGCTTTAAACATCCACTGGAGCAGCCACATACCAAACCAACAACTGTACGGAGATCTACCAGCAGTCAGCAACAAAATCGCCTCTTGTAGACTACAACTTGCGGGACACTGTTATCGCCTTCCAGAGCTAAGTACCCAGAAATTAGTCCTATGGGAGCCCACACATGGTCATCGCGGGAGAGGAAGACCGAATACTACCTATATTGACACTCTTAAGAGGGATACTGGGGCATTCGAAGCAAGTGAGATTGCTGTACTGATGGCTGATAAGAGGCTGTGGAAAGATCTAGTGGTTGCCCACCTTCGGGCGACCAAGTGAGTGCGTAAGTGATTAATGATTAAGAATATTAATAAAATTGTCTGTCTAACCGACTTTTTAAAAAACTAACCTAACGAAATTTGCAGTCATTTGAGTGAAAAGGCGTCAAAAAGAAGGTTTCTTAAGCCCGAAAAGCTCCAAAATCACAGTAACGAAGGAAAAGGAAAGCAGAAAAACAAAGAGTGAGGAGAAGGAAAGGCGGAGACGAGAAAAAAAAGCAATGGTTGCACTCTTAGTTTTCATAATAGCTACTTTGAAGAGTAATTTTTGGCCGAAAAAAACTGTTGAACTCAAAGGTCCATTTCGCGATAACGTTTTAAAAAATCCGGCTAGATGTAACTATGTGTGTATCTGTGAGTGTATGCATGTACGTATGTACAAGGAGACCGTGATGGCACTGGATTAACTCTTGAACATATGTATGTATGTCAGCAAGGACCTCAAAGCTAGTTTATTGGAAAATCCGCTGTAAGCTTATAAGACCGTCCTTTGTAGCATAGCCACCCGCTTTGACGAAAAACAAACTTCTAAAGAAAAAAAGTGCGACATCGCCGGTAGCCTTCCACGAAGAAGTTCTTAGGGGTACTAGCAGTAAGGTACTAGCAGTAACATAGTTAATATGACCATTTCTGAGGTATTATTCTTCCTTCCACATATTTGCGATTAGATCGTTTTTCTTATTACATCGTCCATTCTTCACCCAGTGCGTTCCGAGGTCATCGTAAACTTTAGGTTCAAGCGGAGCTTTTGCAACATACCATTTACATATTTGACACACTGAATAATCAGGGTGTCCGTGAAGCACCTTGTATTTTAGTCTCCATTTGAAGTATTCATTATAAGCAGTGTTATTGTTGTCCAGATTCTGAAGGTACTCTGCCAGTTGTTTAACAGTTTTGAAGTCCATAACATTGATATAAGACCCCGGAATAGCCAGCTTGGAGTAATTAGCACCTCCCATCACAACTGGGATGACATTCATATCACCTGGAATAAAAAAAATTAAACTAATCATGATCTAAAAACTACTAAAGCTGAGCAATATTTAAATGGCAGATGCCCATGGCTGAAATACTATTTACTATATTAAAGCGCCTGTATCATGGTTCGTAGTCTAGTCAAAGCGAAGGTAAATACCGGTACTTGCAAAATCTAAAAAGTCAAAAAAGCAGAAAAAAAGGAAATTTGAAATGCTGTTAAGCTAACAAGTTTTTAACAAGAGCGAGCCCATACAAACTGAGTGACCCTTCGTATGTTTAAACTGGGTAGAGAAAAATAAAGGTGTTTTTGCCTGAAAACTCAAAAGGTCTCATTCTTGTAGCTGAAAATGGCTAATTTTTAATTGCGCAGATACGCTCAGGTAGGTTTCAAAATATATAACGCAAAACCCTTCAAATCGTTAAAATTCACCATCGTTTCCTACTGAAAAAAAGAATGTAGGGAATTTTAGCAACTACGACGGCAACGATGGCGACATTTTTACTTAAAAACTAAGGGAAATCTTGCTGTTTGAAACCTCATCGATCTTACTCGATTTCGTTCAATTCTTCAAATGTTGGCTGCGAATTTTTCTGGAGTTAAATTCTGTATATCGAAGCACAGAACTAAAAAAGAGAAATACAGTCGAAACTCTCCTTGCGACCACTCTCGTGAGCAACAGGCTCTGTTTGCGACCACCTTTGTGACACCCAGTTTGAACTGTGACTTAGGCCCGGTTCAGACGCCGAACTTTTCATGAGCCGAACCTAATTCGAATTAAGGCCGACCCATATTATTTAGACCGGCTGAATTGATTCTGACGCCGATCTTAATTGCAGCCGAACTAAGTTCAAAAGGCGAAAAATGCTCATTTCGGTCAAACTGCTTACAAAATACGTTATATAAATAATTTATGCATTAGGTTCGGTACATGAAAAGTTCGGCGTCTGAATCAAATCCTTTCCTAAGTCGCTCCAAAGGCGAAATTTCCGGCCGAGCTGGGCGAAAAGAACGGCCTAGCCGTTCCAAATTGAAACAGGCGTTCGTAATTGATTCAGACGCCGAACTTTTCATGTACTTAATTCAATGTATTAGGTTCGGCTCATGAAAAGTTCGGCATCTGAACCGGGCCTTAAACTTTGTAATGAAAAGCTCTGGTAAGCGACCGTTCCCGTAAGTGACCGCGATCATTTTTGGGATTACCTAACCGGACTTTTCCTTTGTTTTTAAGCTTTCGAATTCCCGAGGTGGTCGCTTACGAAAGCTTCGACTGTATACAAATAGCGTGATGTGCAAAGTTGTTTGTCTTCCGCGTTTGCAATTCTCGTTGCCGTCACTGTCGCCGTCGACGTTGCTTAAGTATGAATAAGCCCATGCAATGCACTCTTTGTGTATGCAAGAAGAAACTTGAGGGTCTTACCAAGCCTTCCCCAATATTTTTCAGTGATGTAATCCTCACATAAAGCGTTCTCGAATGCCAGATAAAACTTAAACGTTTTAAGGCAAGCAGTTAGATTTCCACAACCTCTCTGTTGCCCAAATTTTCCTGAACACCTTCCAAATACATCAACCTTGATGTATTTTTTCAGGTTTTGGACAAATGCCATTCGAGGTTGAGCGCCACAATTACCAACCATCCAAGCCACAAGTTCAGTTTTTCCTTGGGAATAGTCCGGTATGTTTCTTACTTTATTCAATTTTTCTTCTTCAGTCAGTTCCTCGTAACTTCCATATGGCGACCAGAAGTCTGAATCGCTTCTGTAAGTCCACGTTGAGTTAAACAGCCCGTTTAATGCATCAGGATTTGGTGTCGCATTTGGACTTTCCCACAAAGCATATACCCAGCGCTGCGAAGTGGACCTGTTTTTCAGCAGCGTTCTTAGATGACCTACACTTGGCATGTTTCTAGCGTGAAACACGACTAAGTCGCTTTCCTCAAGCCGTTGTTTGTCGTAGGTCAATTCGAAATCACCTGAGAGACATTTATTTGCGGCAAATAAAAACTTGTTTTCAAATCCACATTTATCACGATCTCTTATCCACTTTGCTGTCCCGAAAAAAACAGTGTAGATGAGTAAAAGCGTCTTTGTCCTTTCCTGTTGCATGAGTTGTGAGTTGTTAGTTCCAAGCAAATGTGTGTTGTTTACTTGCAACGACGATTTCATTGTTTGCTTTGAAAACTTACCTAGCAGGTAGTCGTCAAAAGTTAGCACGGCAAGAAGAAAAATACTGAGTCCAGAGGAGCATAAGAAAAAATATTTTGACCATCTTGTCGCCATTTTAAACGATAACGAAGAAAAATATGGCGATACTGGGCACAGTTGCATATGCAAAACAGCAGGGAACTTTCACACATGGTTAACCTGAGATCAGGCTCTATTTTCGTTGGGCGTCTGGAAAAGCGGGAAACCGGAATCCGGAATAGGAACGGGAATAGGAACAGGAACAGGAACCGGAACCGGAATAGGAACCAGAATGGGAAGAGAAACCTATATAAAAGCAGGGACAACATTTACCTTAATTTAAGTTAATCTGGATTTAATTCCTATTCAGATTATATACGAAAAATAAAGGAAAAAAATGGAATAGCAACCGGAATAGGATGGGGAATACAAACATTGTATAGAAATATGAAAAGAAAAAGATATAATCGTGATATAAATAAAACGCCAGAGAAATAATTAAAGAAATAAGAAAACACCCTTGAAATGTTAATCTAATTAACCTTTCTTTATCTTTAGCCTGTGACATATTGTCTTTTCGTGTCAAACATAATACCGAACTTAGCAACGAGAACGCTGACCGTCGCTTGATGGAACGCTTCTGTCTCACACAACGAATCTGAATTCTTCCTCTTACCTTCCACTGTGCGAATTTGTTGAGTCAAAGCAGCGAATTAAAGACAGAAAACATCCACTTTCAGTTTCCATTCTTACTGTCCTGGACGTCAATGTTCTGGTTGCTTATTAAGGTCCCTATTGCACTCGGTTGAGGTAGATCTAGATGAAGTCCTGGCTGAGATGGGGATGGGGGGGAGGGTGAGGAAGTACGTGTTAATACCCTTTTTAAGCTGTGGACTATCTATCTCTGGTTAACTTCCCAATTTAGCACAGTACAACATATCTATGCAGCAAACCTGAGATGTATGGCAGCCCAATAAACGTCTCCGATGGGCGTCTCGTTTACACATCGTCTGACAAATAATATTAACATGTTATAACCTCCTTCCTATGAGAGACAAAAGGAACCTTAAGATCTGACAACGGCAACGCCAGCGAAAACGCCACTGAGAAATTGATTTCAGGTCTTAATTCAAACTATTTCTTATAAATTCCAAATTGTCCAGTCTTTTACAGTCAAACCAGGTCAAGCGTTCCCGTCGCTAACAAACTAATGAATTCATTAATGGAAAAATGATTTCGTTTGTTGATTCAATAATCCATTCATAAAATGAATAATCCAACGGTCAAATTGTACCTCGATTCAAGAATCAAATGTTGATTTGGTTTATGAACAAAATCTACCTGTTCTTTATTCTTGTCTGTTGTGTTCAATCGTATTTGCTTCCCTTTTCCTGCCGTTTACGATTGCGTTTTTCATTGCCTTTAATAAAAATAACAGCTAGAATAGACAGACCGCAAACACAAGGAAACTGACAAAGGCCGAGGATCGAAATCCACCAATCACCGCACATACACTGACCTCAGTTTGACCGTCGTGTTTTCTAAGAGGTCAGGCCTAGGTCTGTTGCACTGATTATTGGCAGCAAACTGGCGTACATGTAACAGTTTGTTTGGGTTTGAACTTCAGAACTCGCCAGCACTCGACTCTCAGAAAAAAAGAGGAAAAAACAAAATTCTGAGGTCAACTTGTGGAAAGTGTAATTTTTCAAAAAACAGTAATCGAATCAACATTCGATTATGGAATCGAGGCTAAATATGACTATTGGATTGTTCATTTTATGAATGGATTATTGAATCAACAAACGAAATCATTTTTCCGTGAATGAATTCATTAGTTCGTTAGAGACGGGAACGCTTGACCTGGTTTGACTGTAAAGGTTGGGAAATGAAGCTGGAGACCGCGTCCGAGCTCAGAAAGACTCAATAAAATTTATCGCCTGCCGTTCACATTCTCAAGAGAACTTAAGATTTGATCATTTACGTCGTAGTTGTGCATAGGCGGTGAAGAAATTGACAGAAGCGCGATGCACTCGCAAAGCTGCTGCTTTACTTATTTAACTTGCGGCTTTTTCTACCTTCTCGTTGCCGTAATATAAAGAGATTCGGGGGGGGAGGGGGGAGCATGATACCAGACTAGTCTTCTTATTTTTTGTACAAATTGAATTAGAATTAAAATAATTTAAAGTAAATGATGTCCCTGTTCTTATATCGGTTCCCCCTCACATTACTGTTCCTGTTCCGTTCCCGTTTCCGGTTCCGGTTCCGGTTCCTGTTCCCATTCCCGTTCCTATTCCGGATTCCGGTTTCCGGCCTTTCCAGACGCCCATTTTCGTTTCGCTTTGTAAATTACATTCCGGCTGGCAACGCGAAACGAAAAGAGAACCTGAAACAAAGCTTTAACGAAATGTCTGCCGCCCACTTTTTTGATTGATTGACATTTGCCGAATCAGCCAATCAGAATACTTCCGTTGCTTGTTTTTCTAGTATGCAAATTTTTCACGCGTGGGATAAATGCAGGCTGACTTAAAAAATAGCTTTTATCTGTTAACCCTGTGTTAATCAAAATGCACCTTGTTAGCGGTCGACAACTTGCAGAGGGATTCAACTCCGCGATACACTCACTTTCCGTAAATAAAGCAAATCCTGAGAAGAAATGAACAACCACATGAATTTTCTGAATTTCCATGGCACATATTAAGGCATATTTTCCTACCATAAGACCATAAAACAATAAAAAAGACAGCAAAATCGATCCTTCTCTCCACCGACGACGGATCATTTACGAAAACAACCACGCGAGGAATAAGCGCTTTCAACTTCAGGCGTTTCCGACAGCCAATCAGATCTTGTGGTATTGTTCTAACAGCCAATCAGCGTTACGGCCAAAATCTGGCCGTAACGAGCATAAACTTGTTGCTGCCCGGCATCAGCCGGCAGCAGACCATATTCTTGATCCATTTGAGATTTTTGGTTCGATGGTTCGATGGTTCGATGGTCATCTGTGACTGCAGCGCTGTGCAGTCAGCGGTTTACTTAGCTGCCGCGCCTGGTTTTCTCTTAGGAGCAACCCGCCATTTTGTTTTGCTCTCATGTAAGATCTGTGCAGAAATCGTAGTTTATCGGATGCTTGCTGTCTTTTAAACGGCCTAAACGGTAAGAACAGTTCAAGACGTATTGTACGGAACATTTTTTCGGTTTATTTTTTTTATTCAGGTTTCAAGATTAGTTATAGCGAGTATTGTTTTGTTAGATTGTTTAAAGGGGCTATGTCAGCTGGAGAGCATGCGCTCTGAGGTTATGCAAATTACTCTTAACTGTCAAAATTCTATTGTTTTGAACGCGTAACTTTCTCTGTGTGCGTTCTGAGGTTATGCAAATTACTTTCAACTGTCAAAATTCTATTGTTTTTAACGCGTGACTTTCTCCATGTTCTCTGTCACGTCCAAGGCTCCGAATTTAGAGAGGTTAACAAGCGAAATGGGTTTAGATGAGGGATATTTTGATAGAATTTACGGGACGTTTCTTCTCTGGTTATGCTAGATCAAGAATAAAATTGTGACGACAATTTAACTTGTAGTTTTGGAGTAAAAACGCATGCCATTCATAAAATAGTGCGCAAACAAAAATTCAACAACAACATATTGTCTTATTCAACAAAATAAATCGAAGTTGTATTTTACAAACGAGCTACAAAAGACGCTAGACCGAAGATAAAGACCAAGACTGTTTCAAATCATTAACAATTAGACTTGTCTGTCGCTAGTGATTTTATAATTTAGATGCTGATAGAACAAGAGACATCAAGTCTTTGTTTTGATCTTAGGGAAACATACACTATCGCGCAAAATTGTTCGATCGGGCCGAATCACTGCGACGTCGAGAAAAACAGAACCAAGCATCATTGGTATACTACTCCACTATAAGGAGTCCGTTGATAAAAAGGGAAAGTAAACTCTGCTATTTTCCAAAAATATGCTCGAACACAAACAGTTCAAAAACATGGCATTTACAGGATCTAACTCGTACTAAGGTGCCTCTCTATTTCCGCTGAGAACAATCTGGACGAGCAAACGGTCGCGTTTATCTTTGCCGTGAATCCAGATAAATACAAGAAGGAATCTAGCCGAATTTTATGTTTCCTTCGCCAGGAGTTTAGTTTGGTCACGAAACTCATGGCCTGATGCTCTTGTAATCGTTCAGGGGCACCCAACGAGGATATAGTTCAAAACCACTTAACATAGCATTGTTGAACGTATTTTAGTATTTAAACGGTAGATATAAGCATATTTTTATCCCCTAAAAACTTTTCATCTGTTCGGATTTCCTAGCTGAAAGTCTAGTGATCCGAAAATTATAGGGATCAAAACTTACCTTTTCGAAAATTTCAGCCAGCAAAAGGCTCCCGAAAATTCTAGGTGGCCTTTTTTAGGGTAAATATCCGTTTAAAATGAGTAATTATACCATTTTGTAGATGTTCGAAAATCCTAGGAGAGGCAGGTAAGCAAGAAAATTTTACAACAAATGTTCCGAAAATTCTAGTTCTCAAATGGTCTTCCGAACAGATATTTTCCCGAAAATTGCCGTTGGGTGCCCCTGATCGTTTACCAAAAACGGCCGCCGCCAACTCGATAGCCGCTTCATTATATGTCCACATACTTTGAGCACAAGAAAAATACAAGAGCCAGCAACCTCTAAAATAACTCAATAGAAAGGTTCTGTGAACTATAGGGAAGTTTCCATCAAAGATTCCATCACTCATTGTGCAGTAGCCGTCATTAACTCTGCCATTACAACGGCCGCTGATAAGAGGACACAGTAAATCCACGTAAAAACATTCCACAGGCAAACAATTTCAAAATAACGCCAAAAAATTATTCTGTAATCACCATAGAACGATTCTTAAAACAAAACTTCGCTAACTATCGAACGATGGCTGAGATTTAGACAGATAAAAACAGCCTTCCAACATCTCCGACAGAACTTGAAAAAGACGGGACAACTTTTTCAAGTTTGTTTTCATTGACTCGCGCATGCGTGTGGGGTGACATAGCCCCTTTAATATCTCGGTAATCAGGATTGTAAGTTACATAATTAAGTGAACGTCATGTGCTGTACATCTACCTGACCTGTGAATAAACAAGTTTTGGCCTTTCCGTCATTTGTTCTCAAGTCATCTCATCGATCCTGTTTACGATGATTGTTCGATGAAGAAACAGCCTATCAGCACTGCTGTTGTTTTAAAATTTCGTGAATTATTAAAATGAATTACAAAATGGTATTGAATCCTTAGCGAGTTTTATGAATATAAGCATATTTGTCATCGTGATCGGTTCTTTTTTTATATTACGCTCTGAGTGTTTCATAATGCCAGCAAGTCTAAGTTATTGACTTTAATAAAAAACAATTCATATGTTCAACTGTTCTACAAACTGTCTTTGTCCTATTCGCAGTTCGCAACTAACGGCAGCACTTCCCTTCTCAATTAGAACTTCTAGTAATAGTTTGTATCAGGTCCAATTTCAGCGGTAGCCGTTAGGGAGAATGTATGAGAACCGCTCAAACTGGGCCTTATCTCAGGTTAACACATGGTAAGCGCTATCCCTCAAAAGTATAGAGCCTAAAAGCGTCACGAACGAACCCCAAAGGACGTCTGCGGGGAGGCTGCCTCATCAGTGGAAGAGTATACATCATCCAATGACGAAAGACTCATCGTCATCAAATGACGAAAACAGGGCATAGGATAAATGGAACCGGGCTTAAGAGAAGCCCTTCGCCAAGGGACATATTCTTGAACTCAACCGTTATACGCCTTATTCCAAATGGTGGCAAATTTTGTTGTAACTCCATAGTGTGATAATGATAATTTTCACCCTCGGCAATTCGTTTCAAGATATAAATTGTTTTCCATTCTGCAAGTGCAGTCAGGCGAAAAGGGCCAATTAGCATGATATAAACTAGCAAACAATAGTCTTAAGCGTAAAAGTTCGCGAATCGACAGAGAAGCTGCATTTCCCAAGTTAGCCTGAATAAATGTAATTGGCGCAAATTTAGGCTAATAAGGTTCTATAATAGATAGATTCTTATATTCTGAAGAAAAAAATAAAGAAAAAATTCTATTTTTTCTTCAGAAAATACGAACATTGACATTGTACATTATAGCGAAGAGTATTTACTGGTATTCAGCTAACTCTTACGCAATACATCTGCATACCAGCATTACATTGCAGTTGGAGTGATAATCACCTGTATTTTCCCAGGTTACTCTGAACAGGTTCTTCCATAAAAGGTAAGCAGCACAAATTTAGGCTATTAAAGTTCTTAAATAGGTTCTTATTTTCTGAGGAAAAAAAAAACACTATGTTTTCTTCAGAAATCCTTCCACACTAATTCGTTTTCGTTTGAAAACGCATACATTCCGTCTACACTAACACGCTGAGCGTATTCATCGAAAACTCATCGATTTGAAAACGCTCTTGAAAGTGGATCAAAACGGAAACGGTTATACATCATATCAATGTGGACGGTCGAAGATGGTTGAAAACGCATCAAAATGAAAGCGATGAATGGAAATTTGAAATATCGCAAACGCGTCTGTTTGTAACATGCACAAAGAGTTCAACTTACCTCGATATGTCACAACGTGCCTTTCTATCGTCTTCGAACGTTTCACGGTGTGGACAGTCGTAAAAGCACCAAAACGGTAGTGTGGACGTGAATCGATCGATGCGTTCTGAAAAAGCATTAGTGTGGACAGGGCCTAATGCACCTATCAATGTTAAGCCGGCGGGTGGGGGAGGCAGGGCATGGGGTGGGGATTTGACATTTTCCAAAAATTTGTCGTCAAATTCCCTGTGCACGGGCAAATCATTCCAGTCAATTGCAACCAAATTTCCCCACCCCGGGCTGCACATTGCTGTCCATCCCAAGGCTGGACCCAAGAAAGGCACAATAAAAATATCTCCAAATAAAACATGCTCTACAATCTTTATTTATAAATGTTGCTGCATCACCAAAGATGCATGTTCTTATTACAGCTGCAATTATACGTTTTAACCATTCAATCCGTGTTTTAACACACTGCGTAGAATACAGAAACCTTTAAAGATGGAATATACCATTCTTAGTAATTAAAAAGGGTACAAAGAAAGTCAGTTTTATAAGCTTTATACAGTGATTGTAGCGAATGTCAACCATACACTGATCAATTGTACTTGCAAAAATCGACTTGGTTACTCTTTACTTCCGTTTACTTTGATACCACAGTATCTAAAAAGGTTTAATTGATCAATACAATGAAATCCACTCACCTTTGGCTTGTTCTCATTGGCTTCCATAATTTCCAGATCTTTCCAGACCGTACGTCGCGTGCGTGAAGAGTGAATGTTCGGTGTCAGTCTCTTTCGTCCGAGTCGGCAGTCAAATATCTCCACGTCGGTCCCACGTCGGGTGAAGAAATATTCAAATATTCCCTCCCCCGTGAGAACACGATCGATCAAATGCCCTACCCCCGGGCTAACAAAGACAATCAAATCCCCACCCCATGCCCTGCCTCCCCCCCTGCCGGCTTTACATTGATAGGTGCATAAGAGTACCAAGTGGTATTCGGCTTTTATTCCTTACATAAAATCTGTCCACCATTACGTTGCAGTACGTTGAAGTGATAAGGCACGTATGTCTCCAAAGAGGATCTTGAATTGACTTATCTCTTTTGCCTAGGTAAACAGAATTTTTTAATTATAGATTTTAGAAAATATGAACCTGTTTCAAGTTTTAGGCTAACCAGGCTCTTGTATTTAGGGGGCCCAACGTAACTAGCAAATTTCCGCTTAACAGATTCTTGAACCAGGTTCTCTGTCTCGCGGGTTCATACTGTATTGCCCCCATTTTGAAATTAAGTGTATGGCCTGTGCTTAACACAGGGCTAACAGTTTGGACCGTGACAGCACTGAAGATAAATTAGTAACACGACATGGTGGAATGAATGGCGATTACTGATCATGAGTCAAACTGAGTTGAAGAAGAAGAAATACTTTGGCCACCTTCTCGCCATTTTAAACCATGGCTAACATAACATAACTTGCACTACTGTCAAAAGAAGACATCACGTCTTTACCACCTTCGACGCACGAATAAGAAATGTAAAATGTAAAAATAAAAATGCCCTAGAAGTTTTAAATCCTCGAGATATATTTCGCTCTTCGAACCTCGTCAGTCAAGGCTCGAAGAGCGAAATATATTTCGAGGATTTAAAAAACTTTTAATTTTACATTTCATTTCTTATACGTGCGTCGAAGGTGGTAAAGACGTAATGTCTTCTTTTGAAAGTAGTTCAAGTTATTCGAACACATTCCTAGTCTCGGAATTTACAATTTCTCAATAACATCACATAACATAAAGTATTTATTCAAGATGGGGAAAATAAAAATTATAAAACATCTTGAAATGGAAAATTTGGAGGTTGATCCTATGACGTTTCCCTAAACAAAAAGATAAAAAGATTAAAGCTATGTACGTTATAATTACATAAAATAGGACATTTAAAAACTATGTGCAAAATATAAATTGGATCACTAATGATCAATAATAGCAATAGATGAACAAGACGAAGAACTATTGTAGGTTCAAAGAGAGAGTAAACTATCAGGAATATGGCTACTTAGCCTGTTCCAGGCGTACGTTCAGATAGTCAGTGGACGGTGCAAGGAAACGGTGAGCCATTCTGCGCCAGACTCATGCACCGATCAGTTCAAAACTTCAATATCCCCCCAGAGAAACCCCGGGCAAGCCCCGGGGATTTGACCAACACCTAAGTGTGCCAGGGGAGTGGGGAATTTGACCAATTTTGCCTACATTACCCAGAAAAACACACGCACACAAGAGTAGATACAGGGGCCTGTAGGTATAGTGTTTTCCACTTAAGGATTAATGATTAAGAATATTAAGAAATTTGTCTGTCTAACCGACTTTTTAAAAAACTAACCTAACGAAATTTGCAGTCATTTGAGTGAAAAGGCGTCAAAAAGAAGGTTTCTTAAGCCCGAAAAGCTCCAAAATCAAAGTAACGAAGGAAAAGGAAAGCAGAAAAACAAAGAGTGGGAGAAGGAAAGGCGGAGAAGAGAAAAAAAGCAATGGTTGCACTCTTAGTTTTCATAATAGCTACCGTATTTATTCGATTAACCGCCCTGGGCGCTTATTAAATTTTTGGACCTTGAGAGTGGGCGCTTATTCGAGGTGGGCGCTTATTCGAGGCTGGGCGCTTATTAAATTTTCACCAATCTCAGCAAGTGTAGTAGTATATTTTGCAACAAAACAGTAAATGCTAATAACAAAAAGCGAAGATGTAACAAAGCAAGGTTTCTGTACAATACCCTGAAGAAAACTCCGTCTTCGGGAGGGTCTCTTATTATATCTTATTGGAGTTTTTGTGGGAGGGAGTGGGGTGGGGTGGGCGCTTATTCGAGGCTGGGCGCTTATTAACTTTTTGTGCCTTTAGGATGGGCGCTTATTCGAGGTGGGCGCTAATTCGAGGTTGGGCGCTTATTCGAATAAATACGGTACTTTGAAGAGTTTGCTAGATGTAAATATGCTTGTATCTGTGAGTGTATGCATGTACGTATGTACAAGCAGACTGATGGAACTGGATTAACTCTTGAACATATGTATGTATGTCAGCAAGGACCTCAAAGCTAGTTTATTGGAAAATCCGCTGTAAGCTTATAAGACCGTCCTTTGTAGCATAGCGACCCTCTTGACGAAAAACAAACTTCTAAAGAAACAAAGTGCGACATCGCCGGTAGCCTTCCACGCAGACGTTCATAGTGGTACTAGCAGAAAATAGGGAAGGTATGCCTCCACTCCCCGCCCCCTAGTCTGCTACACAGCCGTTTTAGTGTCGTCACGCAACGCTCCTCCCCACAAAGTGGGGAGGAGCATTGCGTGACGACCCAAAAAAAGGGCTGTGTAGCAGACTACCCCCCACACTCCTGCTGAAATCAGCTGCGTTGTCATCAACTCGGGGGCAGAGGTACACGAAAACAAACGACTGCCAAATGCCTACAAGTAAATACAACAAAAATTGACAAATAAAATAAGAATTAGGTGTCCGAATGAATGCTGACCTAGACTGATTCGAATTTGCAAGGACAACCAAACATATCTCAGAAGGCTACCCACAATTCCACCTAGCCGACCTAGTCCTCTGGTTCGTGCTGGCAAAATAGCTATTAGGGTCTGCTCCATTACACTACACTGTCAGAAATACTATTTACCTGGCTGGCGTGGGGAATTTGAACGGGTAATTTTAAGTTAAAATTCTGCACCTGGAACAGGTAATGGCCAATGCGCATGGTCAGAGTCACAGGGCACCTGTAGACTTTTATCTTTTCGGCGCGATACAGACTCCCCTGCGAATACAGTCGCCTCTGATCGCCTGACTCGTTACGCCCCTGCTATGAAAAAAGCGAAGAGTAATTAAGTATCAAAAGTCTGCTTCCCAGCCGTTCTTTTTTGTCGTCACGCAACGCTTCTCCCTGAAAACAGCTGCTGAGAACCCGTTAGTTGGGAGGAGCGTTGCTTGACGACACACTGAGAACGGCTGTGAAGCAAACTCCAACAAAGTGTTTCTTCTAAATTTTAAAAAAGTATCTTCTCCAGCTGACCTAAGCATGTCATGATTGTGACATTTCTTTGCACGTGAAAGGACTGTAAATGTGTAGTAACATTGTTAATATGACCATTTCTGAGGTATTATTCTTCCTTCCACATATTTGCGATTAGATCGTTTTTCTCATTACATCGTCCATTCTTCACCCAGTGCGTTCCGAGGTCATCGTAAACTTTGGGTTCAAGCGGAGCTTTTGCAACATACCATTTACATATTTGACACATTGATAAATCAAGGTTACTGCGAAACACCTTGTATTTTAGTCTCCATTTAAAGTATTCATTATAAGCAGTGTTATTTTTGTCCAGATACTGAAGGTACTCTGCCAGTTGTTTAACAGTTTTGAAGTCTGTAAATGTGTAGTAATATCATATGACCATTTCTGAGGAATCATTCGTCTTTCCACATATTTCGGATAAGATGGCTTTTCTCATTACATCTTCCCTTCTTCAACCAATGCGTTCTAAGGTCACCGTAAACTTTCGGTTCAAGGGGAGATTTTGAAACATACCATTTACATATTTGACACATTGATAAATCAATGTTGCTTCGAAACACTTTGTATTTTAGTCTCCATTTAAAGTATTCATTATAAGCAGTGTTATTTTTGTCCAGATACTGAAGGTACTCTGCCAGTTGTTTAACAGTTTTGAAGTCCATAACATTGATGTAAGACCCCGGAATAGCCAGCTTGGAGTAATTAGCACCTCCCATCACAACTGGGATGACATTCATATCACCTGGAATAAAAAAAATTAAACTAATCATGATCAAAAAACTACCAAAGCTGAGCAATATTTAAATGGCAGATGCCCATGGCTGAAATACTATTTACTATATTAAAGCGCCTGTATCATGGTTCGTAGTCTAGTCAAAGCGAAGGTAAATACCGGTACTTGCAAAATCCAAAAAGTCAAAAAAGCAGAAAAAAAGGGAAATTTGAAATGCTGTTAAGCTAACAAGTTTTTAACAAGAGCGAGCCCATACAAACTGATTGACCCTTCGTATGTTTAAACTGGGTAGAGAAAAATAAAGGTGTTTTTGCCTGAAAACTCAAAAGGTCTCATTCTTGTGGCTGAAAATGGCTAATTTTTAATTGCGCAGATACGCTCAGGTAGGTTTCAAAATATATAACGCAAAACCCTTCAAATCGTTAAAATTCACCATCGTTTCTTACTGAAAAAAAGAATATAGGGAGTTTTAGCAACTACGACGGCAACGATGGCGACATTTTTACTTAAAAACTAAGGGAAATCTTGCTGTTTGAAACCTCATCGCTCTTACTCGATCTCGTTCAATTCTTCAAATGTTGGCTGCGAATTTTTCTGGAGTTAAATTCTGTATATCGAAGCACAGAACTAAAAAAGAGAAATACAGTCGAAACTCTCCTTGCGACCACTCTCGTGAGCAACAGGCTCTGTTTGCGACCACCTTTGTGACACCCAGTTTGAACTGTGACTTAGGCCCGGTTCAGACGCCGAACTTTTCATGAGCCGAACCTAATTCGAATTAAGGCCGACCCATATTATTAAGACCGGCTGAATTGATTCTGACGCCGATCTTAATTGCAGCCGAACTAAGTTCAAAAGGCGAAAAATGCTCATTTCGGTCAAACTGCTTACAAAATACGTTATATAAATAATTTATGCATTAGGTTCGGTACATGAAAAGTTCGGCGTCTGAATCAAATCCTTTCCTAAGTCGCTCCAAAGGCGAAATTTCCGGCCGAGCTGGGCGAAAAGAACGGCCTAGCCGTTCCAAATTGAAACAGGCGTTCGTAATTGATTCAGACGCCGAACTTTTCATGTACTTAATTCAATGTATTAGGTTCGGCTCATGAAAAGTTCGGCATCTGAACCGGGCCTTAAACTTTGTAATGAAAAGCTCTGGTAAGCGACCGTTCCCGTAAGTGACCGCGATCATTTTTGGGATTACCTAACCGGACTTTTCCTTTGTTTTTAAGCTTTCGAATTCCCGAGGTGGTCGCTTACGAAAGCTTCGACTGTATACAAATAGCGTGATGTGCAAAGTTGTTTGTCTTCCGCGTTTGCAATTCTCGTTGCCGTCACTGTCGCCGTCGACGTTGCTTAAGTATGAATAAGCCCATGCAATGCACTCTTTGTGTATGCAAGAAGAAACTTGAGGGTCTTACCAAGCCTTCCCGAATATTTTTCAGTGATGTAATCCTCACATAAAGCGTTCTCGAATGCCAGATAAAACTTAAACGTTTTAAGGCAAGCAGTTAGATTTCCACAACCTCTCTGTTGCCCAAATTTTCCTGAACACCTTCCAAATACATCAACCTTGATGTATTTTTTCAGGTTTTGGACAAATGCCATTCGAGGTTGAGCGCCACAATTACCAACCATCCAAGCCACAAGTTCAGTTTTTCCTTGGGAATAGTCTGGTATGTTTCTTACTTTATTCAATTTTTCTTCTTCAGTCAGTTCCTCGTAACTTCCATATGGCGACCAGAAGTCTGAATCGCTTCTGTAAGTCCACGTTGAGTTAAACAGCCCGTTTAATGGAGCAGGATTTGGTGTTGCATTTGGACTTTCCCACAAAGCATATACCCAGCGCTGTGAAGTGGACCTGTTTTTCAGCAGCGTTCTTAGATGATCTACACTTGGCATGTCTCTAGCGTGAAACACGACTAAGTCGCTTTCCTCAAACCGCTGTTTGTCGTAGGTCAATTCGAAATCACCTGAGAGACATTTATTTGCGGCAAATAAAAACTTGTTTTCAAATCTACAGTTATCATCACGATCTCTTATCCACTTCGCCGTCCCGAAAAATAAGGTATAGATGAGTAAAAGGGTCTTTGTCCCTCCCGGTTGCGTGAGCTGTGAGTTGGTTATGGTAGACGTTGGATTCTTGTTTATAACCGCGTGTAAGTTGTTTCCAAGCGCCGAATGTGTATGGTTTTGCATCCAGGATTTTACAGTTTGCTTTGAAAACCTACCTCGTTGGATGTCGATTAAAGTAACCACGACAAGAAAGAAAATGGCGAGTCCAGAGGAGAAAAAGAAAAAATATTTTGCCCATGTTGTCGCCATTTTAAACGATAGCTTTGAAAGAGCACTGGAGCCAGACGGTTGCATATGCAAACCGCTCACTGTAAAGGAAGACTGCGGACTGGGGACTGCGGACTGCGGACTGCGGACCGCGGACAGCGGACCAGGGGTAAAATGCAGACGGAGTGTAAAAGGCAGACTGCAGACTTAGAGTAAAACGCAGGCTGGGTGCAAAATGCAGAATGAGGACTGCAGACTGTGGGAAAAATGCAGACCGAGCATAAAATGTAGTCGCGGAGGGGTTTAAGGGCAAAAAAATCCCACAAATACATGTAAACGACCACTTACTTGACATCCGCTTTCACAAATCCATTCCCTTCTTCTCTGGAAGGTCGTCGACGACCCGAAAACATAGGGGACCTTAAGCAACGACGGCAGTGAAAACGTCGCTAAAAAATGAATTTGAGTTCTTTCAAACTTAATCGCGTCCATTTGGACCCGCTCAATATGTCAAATGCAGGCGACTTTTCCTGTAGTTGAATTCTTAAGGATTTTATTGAGGTTCAAAAAGAGAAAGGAAAATTCGTCGTCGTATGTCCACGTCCTCCATAAAACGTCAAATTAGGAGGTTTCACTCCGTAGTCGTGCAGTTGTCGTCGTCGTCATCGTAGGCCCGGTTCAGACACCGCTCCACTCATGTGCCGAACCTAACTGAGTTTGGTTCGACTTTGGAGCGACATTGGCGCCACATCTGATTCAGACGGCGCACCGTGTGTCGAACCTAATCTTTATTTCATGTAGGAAAGATTTATAAATTATCATAATGTATGCATTTGATTCGGCACATGAGAAGAGCGCCGTATGAATCACCTGCCGCTCCAATGTCGAATAATGCGACAGACCCTGTCGAACTTAACGTTTTTGCCGCACCAAATTAAAATTGCCGTACCAAACTGATTCAGACGCCGCTCTTTTGCCGTACTTAATACCTCAGTTAGGTTCGGCACATGAGTGGAGCGGCGTCTGAACCGAGCCGTAGTTGCTTAAGCTCCCTAACGCAATCTTGAACCTTTTTTCCGTGCGAGAGACCTCACGCTTCAATTTTAGACGCGAAGTTTTCCGGTGAAGGTAACAGGTGGAATGAGTTTGCGGAATGGCATGTGGCATGGCTTGCGGAATGACATAATTATGCGGAATGTAATATACGCAGAATGACCCAAAGAAAATAAAACTGAAAAGTGCGCCCTTTTTTGGCGCCAATCAATTTGCAAACGCAGCCGCTGTTTTAATGTTGCGGGCTCGACATACATGATAAAGCCACAAAAGACTCCTTGACTTCTCACTGTCGATTAGATTCTTCTTGCCTTTATTAGTCAGGGTGCATGCCGGCAGCACCGACTGACTACATCGCGAAAGTCGGCCAGGAAGAAAAGATGTTAAGGAAGGTCACGCTCCCTTCTACTTTAATTTTTTCTGCAAAAGATGTTTGCACAGTTTCCTTTTACCTATATTTGTATTTGAAACCACGCGAGAAGTGTTTCTTTTTCAGACGGCGGGTTACGTGATCGTGACATAATATTCAGAGATCAAATGGATGTTGTATGTTGTTTCCTTGGCTGCGAAGCTAACAGCTGGCGTAGAAGGGCTAGTTCGAACCCTGGCGATAAAGTGTGTGTTTCTTTTTTCTCTTTTTTCCCCTTCCTAGTAAACAGTTTTAGCATTTTTCATGATCAAACGCACACACGCTCAAAAACAAGGAAGGTGCGAAGCGATGCGGGAAGGCCGGAAAGGAGACACAGAGATTTCCGTCGTGGCTCGCGGTCGGCCGCTTCGCGGCCAAACAAGGCTCGCTCCGCTGCAAAGAGGTCGACTTGTAGCAAGTCTAATAATGATGCTGTGTACTGATTTTCTCAAACTTTAATATATCAATGTTATGGACTTCAAAACTGTTAAACAACTGGCAGAGTAACTTCAGTATCTGGACAAAAATAACACTGCTTATAATGAATAGTTTAAAAATATAAATGGAGACTAAAATACAAAATGTTTCGAAGCCACATTGATTTATCAATGTGTCAAATATGTAAATGGTATGTTGCAAATTCTCCGCTTGAACCGAACGTTTATGATGACCTCAAGACGCATTGGTTGAAGGTTGAAGAAGGGATGATGTAATGAAAAACGTTTTCTCATCGAAGATACGTGGAAGGAGGATGATACCTAAGAAAGGGTCATATGACATTACTAGACATTTACAGTTCTTTCAAATGCAAGGAAATGTCACAATCATGACATGCTTAAGTCAGCTGGAGAAGGTACTTTCAATACAGAAGAGACACTAATTTCAGTCACAGTTTGTTGGTTATGTGACTCCTTTTTTTAATAGCAGGGACGTAGCGTAAGATTTTGAAGGTGTTCGAACAGGAAGAACATGTTAAAGGCACTGCACTCAAAACTAAGGAGTGTGTGGGCATGCTCCCCCAGAAAATTTTTAAACAGCTTAGGTCTCGGTCGTACTATTTCCTGCGTTTGGGATTTATGGAACTTCGAGCTGGGACGGTCGGCGTTAGAGTCCGGCCAGGCTTCCCATTTTTCTTACTTTTAGTACAACTCAAAACCTTGCGGCGATGAAACGGCGATGAAACGGCTTCCAAATGGCTCTAGGGGCGAAGAGACAGGAACTCAAGACAAAACAAAAACGGCAAGTTAAGTCATTTTTATTTCTATTTTGTCAAACAGTGGTATTTAGGACGTATTTTATTTACAATTTCATACATTCTCTTATAAATTCAAAGTCCAACGAACTCCGACAGAGTTTGTGCTGGCTGTTGTTCCGGCCAGCTATTCATCCTGTTTCCCGGGGACATACGCCGGCATGGCCCGCGATTTGTTAACTTTGTTCGGTTATTTTAAGCCCGGGATGGGGGGATTGGATGGCTTTTGCACTTTCGAAGCAGGATCCCAAGGGGAAGACCAGTGGGATTTGTAAATATCTATAAATATTTTATAATATAAAGTATTTCAAAATATATTCAAGGAATCTTGGTTCTTCATTACTAGGAAACAAGAATATTCTCTCCTTTTCCATTCCATGACTTACCTGAACCTCATCATGTGTAGAAAACAAGTGGAATAGCCTTCTTTGCTTATTTTTAATTAATTATTAATAATTATATGTATAATTATAACAAATAAAAAAATTAATTATGGCAAATAGAACTCTTTAGAAATATTGCACCTTTCGACTTGGCGGAACACACTTCTTTGCTCCCATGGGAGGGGCGTTAGTAGGTTTTTGTTAAACAATCTTGGTTTTGGGTAGGGGGATTTGCAAACGTCGTTGTACTGTATAAATGACCCGGGGGTTCCCTGGGGTCACCCCCCGGGATGGCTACTGATAAGTGCATAATCAATTCACCCCTGAAGCAGACACCCACCAGTGACCAGAAGCTTCAAAAGGCGTTTTTCGGCAACTGGCGAAAAGAGAGCCTGACGAAGAAGAAAAAAGGGAGGACTAGCTGTGATTCGAGCCCTGATCTCTGCGATACTGGTACAGGGCTCTAACGATGCAATTAAGCTAGGAAGCCATTTGCAAGCTGTTCATTACATCGGTTCGTAACTGATACGCGGGACTAAGATGAAGTATGAATTTCATATACTTGAGCTGCGGAATGAAGAAATTTACTTTATTTATTTATACGCCCATCATAGTAAAAATTAATATGGTACATTCGGTATTCTTAGGTATACATGAGCAGGAGATCTCAGCAAGCTCATCGACTTTACCTATCAATTAAATTACTGACACTTTGTTTGGCGCTTAATATTACACTTAAAACTCTACCGAATTCTAATGAAATGATGCAAGTTTTGGAATTCCTACTGTAAGTGATACTGCATATATTTCTTAATGATCTTTTTTAATCGGCCATAAGATTTCTGATTTTGCCCCTCTATATTTCACTGAGAATTTATTATAATTTGTTCTTTGATAATCCGGCTATGTGTATATTCTGATTGGGTAAGAGATAGATGCAGAGAACATCATCTCAGTTTAATGCGCAACTTATGCAGTTGCGAAAAAGTATAATAAAGTTTATTGCTCTATCAGTTAACGATCTGCTTAAGACTTAAGGCTGATTTCCACTGACGCGTTTTTGGCTACGCAAGTTAACCCACGTAAATTTTAATCACGTCAATAAAATAGAGACAAGATTAAAAGTGCTGAGCTCAAACGGGAAGTTGAACGAGGTTCAACTTTTACGCTTACGAGCGACCTTTCATGCATTGCCTCTATTTCATTTGCGAACCTAAAATTTTACGCACGCACGCACGCACGCACGTAAAAATTACGCGACACTGGAAATCAACCCTTGGTCAGTTAAAATTGCTAACACAGTATAGTAGCTTCAAATTTACAGTTATGGAGAAAGGTGAAAAGAGCGGAAAAACATTAGACTGCGAGCAGTCTCTCTTTTTCTTCAGATTTAGTAAGGGGAGTGCATGCGCGCGCGAGTGTTGAGCGGCGAAGCCGCGAGACGCGAGAAACGAGGGCGGCAGCCCGAGAAGAGAAAAGAGAGTCTCTCTTTTTTCATGCCTCTCCCGTCTCGCGCCTTAAGTCACGCGCGTGGCCATTTGCGTGTCTCGGGCGTTTTGCTCGACGGACCAAGTAAAAAGAGAGACTGCTCGTAGTCTAGAAAAACATAGAAACATGGCACGGACACAATCACTTAACCACGTTTCACGTTGTCAATAGCCTAGAAAAGGCCCGTCTACTCTAATCAACGCTTTAGATAGATTAACTACGTTCGTTTGATAGCATCAAGAAATGAAGGATATTCAAAAATTGCGCAGATCTACCGAATATAAAGGTTCGCTCCATGTAATAATAGACATAATGGTATCCAGATTCCAGAATCCGGGAAATTCCGGAATCAGGCATCCAGGAATTTCGAGTGGTGAAATATAGAATCCTGCGCTTTGGAATCGGGAATACGGCTCAAGGAATCTGGAGTCCCACTGACAATTGGTATCCGGAATCTTAAGTTCAACTGACAAAGACTGTAATCCAGTACCTAGAATCCGGAATCCACGACATGGGATGCAGAATCCAAGACTGTCTTGCATTCCCTTTTTGGGGTATAGTATCAAGAAATAAATGATATAAAAAAATTGTGCAGATCTATTCTGAATAAAAAGGTTTAGTACAGTACTTGTCTTCTTTTGCCGCCCACTTGGCAAAAAAAATAAATCAATCAATAAATAAAATAAATAAGAAAAAATAATGGATGAAATGAACATAGTAAATCCAGGAAATTTATAACCAGAAGAATCTTTAATTAATCCTTAATAATCTTTACTGCGATGATCATTCTTCACTTTCATCCACTACCGCAGTTCAAATATGAATTTTTCATATACTTCACATCAGAAGAATCTTTAGTCGAACCTCCATGTTCTCCCACCTCCCATAAACGACCAACTATCCAAAACTTCAAAGTTTTCTCCGTCAAAGCCGCACGGTTGGAACCTTCCATAAACGACCACCTCCCAGTGTTGGATCCAGATGCGGGAGGGAGGAGATGGAGGGGGAAGGGGTCTCAAAAAACTTTTTTCCTGCCCTTCGGACCTCAGTTTAGTCGAAAATAAAGGGGGGTCCTCCACAGGATCCGCCCTGCCTCCTGCAAGCGACCGAGACCACGTTTTGGGGCTGAAGAATAATGTTCTATTGTTTTTAACGTCTTGTAAGCGACCACAGGACGCATGGTCTGATCTACGCTCTATGTACACTACTACTTAAAGATGAAAAAAAATTTTGTCCACGACATGGAATTACACATTGCAACTTAGAAATTGCATTCAATGAACTATCTTCCATAAAATAGCAGTGTCCGGACCTCTTGTCGGAAGAGACCCCCTGTGGTTCTGTTCTTGTAAACGACCACCAATTTTTCGCATTGTGGGTGTTCGCTTACGAGATATTCGATTGAACAGTTTTTGATATTGGTGGGTTATATCCTTCTGCTGATACACAGTAACCCATTTACACATTATTGGACAGGCAAACATCCCTGTGGTGACCAGTCAAATACGTTAGGGTAGTTAATTACAAAACAAATTTCATACCCACTTTGGAAAGAGGGGAGGTGAGAATTAAAGGACAGGGGGATCTTAGAAGCCAAACAAGGAATCTTCGCCCCCACTTGAAAACGGCTTAGGTTATAACAAGGTTGCTGTGAAAAACACAAAAATAATAACCTAAGTAATCAACCCTGCATTACTGCTATTAAAAAGTACCAACATCACATTTGCTGACAAAACTCATTTTCAAACAAGGCAAATATTTTAATAGTACTGATATAGAACAAAGCGCTTTTACTCTTATCTTCCACTATTTTCACATTCCTAATCCTTTCTACTCTGTAACATGTAAAACCAAATGATTTTACTGGAAACGCAGCTAGCTGCCCTCGCTAGTTTGTTTAAAGCAGCTCCAATTGAGTTATCACAAACAAATAATCTGACACACGACATCCGGCACAAGGCAACCAGTTGGCTATTTACAAGCATTTCTAGTGTTTAAGGTGGGACTCAAAACTGGAACCTCCATAATAAATTGCAAGTCTGATGCATTACCGTACCTCCCCACTTCAACTTCACATCCCACACCACCAACAAAATAAGTCCTTCTAGTAGCTAAGAAGAGTCTACATTTATGCTGTAATATAAGTTTCAAAAAATCTTCCCCGAGTAATAATTATTCAATGTACTTTGCTGTTTGGCGAATATTACTACTTGCATATTCAAATAATTATAGCCACTAGTATAGGTGGCCTGAGTATCAGGCCTTCCTAAGGGGACTAGGGAGAGGAGGTTTTTTGCTTCTCTCTTCCCCCCTTTCCCCCAGAAACGCCTGATACTCAAACTACTAGTATAGGTTGAAAAATTACCAAAGCTTGCCAAATACTTGCCTCTACCAATGCAAGATATACAGCTGTTACAGTCAAGCATGCCTTTTAAGATGCTACATTTTTTTTACTGTTGAACTGATTATTTGAGAATAAAATCTATTAGTTGAAGTCGTTACTGATATCAAAATTAAATATGCATTTCTACTCATACAATTCTCTAATTTCAAATGAATTCATTAAAAGAATCTATGAGATTATGCTTGAACTCGTTAAAGTGTAATCAAATGTAGTTATTTTTAATCATATAATGTAACATGATGTTACTAAGCCTTGAATGTGGGGCTGAGGTTGACCTTGTTTTGATAAAACTGTCCTTTGTTTTCTTATGGAAATTATGCATAAGAACAACATGATTTACATAGGAAAGCAGATCTGTTTGTATCTAAAAAACAAGGTCAACTCCAACCTTGTTTCCATTTATTACTGTAAAATGGGTTATTCCAAATATTTACATGAAGGACCAAAAAAAAAAATGTTGCCAAAAACTATGTTGGCAACTCGATACAACAAACATCTATATAACAAAGTCCTTGATAACAATGAACAACATTCTTTGCCCCACTAATAGTAAAACATATGGAAAAGAACCTCAAAATGATGGTAGTTTCTTGGTGTTGTGGATGCATGCAATCATCCAATGATGAAATACAAAAGACTGAAAGCAATACCCACACCACAACACAAAAGCAAACCAACAATGGTTTCCGTGACACCAAAAAACACCTGATTTAACAAAGCCTTGTTATACTGAAGATATTTTGCCAGTCTCTTGGCCCTTCATAATATTAAGGTTTTACAGTAAATAAAGTAAAACCACATGAGAAGTTTTTAAATCCCAATGTTTACATGCATATACAACCACTTTAATCAAGGTTGCCATATAAAGCAGTACCAAACAACATTATCTTTCTCTAACCATCCCAGCTGTTATCACATCCAGTACAACTTAACAAAGTTAACCAAACCCCTCACCCAACCACCACCAATGAAAAACTATATTCTATATGTTCTGGCTTGTCCACCATACTTTTTAAAGTTAAATGCTGAAAGATTAATTTTTACAGTATGACGCTGTAATGTTAGAACCTATTAGATTTGCTCTAACTATGTACAGATTGACCCTGCTGTTTGGGATTACAACAGCATGTAAATATTTTTTGTGTGTTACTGATGTTGAAAACTTATGAATCATGTTGAATACCTTCTTTGTGAAACTTTTATGCCCAAAACATTAAAAGGTGTAGGATTTCCTTGATTTAGACTAGCAAAAAGCCCTGTTGATAACTATCTTGATATTGTGGATGGATGTCAACGTTTTGATTGGTTACTCATCAGTCTCTTTTTTTCAATCTTTGCATTATCTTAACAGTTAGATTTATTCCTTTAATATACTGACGCAAATCAATAATAAAGATAATAACACTCCCCGGATAAAAGGGAAAAGGTATAACAACACATTTTGAAAGTTAATTTGGCCCATACAAAGCTACAATGTACTTATAACACTTTCGAATATTATATAAGGAGATCAGAGGTGATCAAATGGGCCTCCCTTGACATAAATTTGGGACATTGTAAAGGGAACAACAAAATAAAATTTAAACCAAAATCAAAAGGAGACTTATACACTGTACCAGTCACTAAATACATCCTGGTAATACCTGATTAATAGATTGAATCATTAATGTTTGCACTATTGGTACTTGTATGCTATGATTGATGGACGAAAAATGTCATAATGAATGCATAAAAAAATGAAAAAATTGTGCAAATGGGAAGCTGTCTATATGGACAATAACTTTGAACAAGTAGCTAATAAAATAATACCGCATTGTAAAATGAAAACGATAATAACCGAATGACATGAAAGCAGTAACTTCTATTTCCCTTTCTTTTCAAATATTATTAATTGATGATGACCCTGTCCTGAACTTTGAAGACTTCAAGGTAAATACTGTCTGGTCATTTCTGCTTCATTGCTGACTTTCTTTGTGAGAAAAGTCTTGAATCTTTAGTCTGCTACAACTTTACACTTTAAAGTAAGTCTTTATAGTCATTTGACTAAAACCAATTGAGTTTTTATCCTTAACGATTTAGAATAATTATTCCAAAGGCTACAAAATTATATACATGTAAGTCTCTAATCTAAACATGTCTATAATCATGACATTTACCACTACATGTACATGTGCCTATCTACATGCACACCCTCTACACTATTCTCCATACATTTCTTCAAGTATTGGCAAGGAGAATTTGCTTATACATGTAGATCAAGACATTTTTGTAAATGATTTCCTTCAATCTCCAGCGTGCAAAGAAAGTCGTGTCCAATAGCCTGGGGCTAGTCGATTTTGCAACTGAGCCAGTGAATCCTGTTCTTGACTTGCCCGAAGGGCAAGTGAAGTTTTTGGGGAAATTCAAATTACAGAAGTATGTAATCAATGCTGCTCATCAAAATTTTTTTGGGGCTACTTTAAAGACTCTTGGGCTAGTACATGCTAGCAACAACTTGCCTGAATGGCAAACCATAAAACCGACTTTCCTGAATTTCACAAGCTTATTGTTTGATTTAGTATTGGTGTTAAAAGGAGAAGTTTGATTAAGTTAGAGAAATGGATCTGCACCCTGTTTGAAAAGAGTTTCAGATTGTTCTAAAATCAAGGAAAGCAGGAACATAAACTGAACTACTGCTTGTCTCTAACTCCTTAAATGTAAGCATATAATTTTTAACTCAAAGCAATTTTGTTCTACTTGTCTATTCTAAACAATAACAATTTATACAGGTTATAAAACAACAATTTTTGAGTGGACTGCATGAAATAGAAAGCTCAATCAAAGTGACTATTAACATGCTCATCTCTATCAACACTTGGTGGTAGAAGGGCCTTACAGACCGGGCATTGTGGTACCTCGGGCTCCGGTGTCGGGGCACTTGGCTGCAGGGGCTGTACCGTAACAGGTTGGGGCTGCAAGGGAGCTACATGAGAAGGACTTGTAGGTCCCGGGGGGTGCTGGACCAACACCCAAGGCTGATGCTGTGCACCTTGAGGGGGGATTGGAGGGGGGCGATTCCAAAATGGAAGTATTCCACGAACTGGCATAAATCTTTGACCTGTAGACAACAACAATTTGATCATACAAACAGGCTTAAAGCTGGTGTTCATGACTCGGCATGATGTGTCAGCCTATTTTCACATACACTGTACTGACATTTATAGGGCTAAATAGAGTACTAAAGTGATGATGTCATAAAAATGAAATTTCTGAAATTATGGGATTTGTCAGGATATTCTGAAAGAACAATGTCCAAGAGGCCTACTTGCCAAAAATGAGCATTTCGGGGCAAATTGTCTCTGAGATCGAAGCCCAGTTATGCTTACAAAACTCCATACAATCTAAATTTTTTGGGGGTCGACCCCCAAAAAAATTAGAAGGGTTTGTATGGAGTTTTCTGAGTATAACTGGGCTATGATCTCAGAGACAATTTGCCCTGAAATGCTCATTTTTGGCAAGTAGGCCTCTTGGACATTGTTCTTTCAGAATATCCTGACAAATCCCATAATTTCAGAAATTTCATTTTTATGACGTCACACTTTAGTACTCTATATTGAGCTAAAATGACTTTGGCACCCAAAAGTGAATGCCCAAACTGATCGAAAATCCTTCCACTTCCTCAAGTCTTTTGCTGTAACAAACATTTGAAAATCAGGCTTACTTTTGTATTTTAATAAACTGAAACAAAACTAATATCAACCTACCTTCTTCTGACATTTCCAAAAAATACAGTTTGTCCTTAAAATGTAATTTTCAACAGGTTATTTGCCAGAAACCTACTGCACAATATGACATTTTAAAAAAGAAAATTTTACTTCACTTTATCATGTGTACAAAATGCTAAGCAACACATAAAATGAATATCTGTCTGGATTTGCAAAAAGGTACCTCCAGGAATTTTTAGCAAAAGTCTCATTTGAGGCTTGTTCAGTACTTGACCATTCCTTTTTTTTTTAATGATATTTTCAGCACAAAAATCCCCTAACAAGCTGCAGTAGATCAAAAAACATGTGTTTAATATGCTGTTTACATCTTCCCTACCTATCATTTCCCACAATTCCCTCCTTGTCATAAAGCACAATGTTATTTGAAATCAGCACGCATGATAGAAGTTGTTTTCCGCGGTTGGTTAATTTTCTAGATTTCTTTTTGGCTGCCTACAGCAAAGTTTTCTGAAAGGAATCATTAAGCCTTATTAAGGAACAAGTCTCACGATTGGCAAAGTCTGCCGTCGTCCAACAGTTACATGTTATCGTATTTCATCTCATCTTGGCTAAACGGGTGAAGCACTAATCTCAGGCTTGAGACAGAAAGGCATCATATTGCCGGCTTTGATGTGGGCGGTGATGAGTCTCTGGCCTCAAAAAGTAGCTTTTAGGAGTCAAAACTATTTGGTGAGAGCAAAATTGATGCTGATTTCTGACCAGGCCAGAAACCAGAGTAAAAATTTGTTTCGAAGGCCAGCATCCATGTGTCCCTTTCAAAACGGCTCGTCTACATCCAGGATCTTGAATAAATTGACTGTGTCAACAAAGTTTACATGAGGTGATTTACGTGGAGAAAGCGAGAGTTATATAGAGAGAGTAATTTGATGATATCTCGCCCTTATTAAGTGTGGAAAAATTGTGCGTGGTTCTTTGTGGATAGTTTTATCAGTGCTGTGAACGTAGTTAATTGTGTGATTTCCTGAAGTTGTTGACAGACAGATTTCAGGTATGTTGTGGCGCTTGTGTTATAAGAATATTGTGCACAAGCATAAAAAAGCTTTGCGAGTGTTTAGTTGAAGTGATTTTGTCTTAGACAGCCAATTCTGGGGTCAAGAAAGGTGGATTCTAGGTTTGTTTTAGTAGGGCATCTTGCTATGAGCCTCATAGTTTGAGAGACTGAAAGGTCATTATTTCTGTGCTTTTAAATGCAGTCCATTTAGTTACAAATGTTGCTTTTGCCAAGAACAAGCCCTAACTAGCGACTTTCAACTGCTTCTTATTCACCTGAAGGGTCAAATTGTTAAAACGCACTTGAAATTTCTGTAGGTACCTTTTTTAAAATCCAGACAGATATATATATATTCGTTGTATGTTTTCAGACTAAAAAATTGCAGCTTGTAACTTGTCTGGATTGATGTTGGGGCACTTTCCAAAAGTCAGAAAGGGCCGGCTGGACCGATCACTTTGAAAGTACGATGCCAGTCTTTTCTCAAGATTTTCCCTAAAACCCATCACTGTAGAGCATGTACCATTTAACCATTTAAGCCCTAAGAGTGATCAGCATCAAATTTCTCCTTGTAATATCAATGCTTTGTAAAACAGAGAGAGAGGTCATGAGAATTACAGACATGATCACACAAGATAAATTTGCTTGATATTTTATCAACTTCTCCCCACTACTTCTGTAGGAAATGAATAGGGGCAACAAATGAGAATTCAAATTCTGATCTTAGGGTTTAAAAAGTTAAGTATAAACTGATCTGGCTGGATATTACAGATTAAAAGTGGAAGTCTGTTTACAACTGGACTGGTCTGGCAGGGTTATTCTAACAAATGGAAAATGCCCTTAAGGTTTGTCTAGATTTTTTATCACCACTGAATAAGGTTAAAGCAAAAGTACCTGAGGGAGTGTGTTGTTCTGTTTTTGGTTCCTGCTTCTCAGCTGGTGTGGGTGTGGACTCCTCTTCTTTTCTGTTTTCCATAAGCCTTGACTCAGCCTCAACATGCATATCCACTTCCTTTTTCCATCTTTCCACTTCTCTAGTCAGCTCTTTAACTTTTAGATCAAGTTTATGCTCATTCTCCTCATGTTCCTGCAATTTTTGCCTAGCCTGCTCACCCAAAGCTTCTCTGTCGGCTTGTTCATTGGAAAGTGCATCTTGTGTGGCTTTCAGATTTTCTTCACATATTTGTATCTCCTCTTCCTTCTTCTTCAAGACCTCCTGCAGATTAACTATTTCGTGAATGATGCTCTCCTTTTCTCCTTTCTCAACTTCTAGGTCCCTCTCCAAGGATGAAAGCTTTTGCAGCAGCTCCTCTATCATCTGCTGGCTAGGACCATTATCCATCTTCTGCAGCTCTTGATGCTCTAGATGTTTCATTTTCTCTTTCAATTCAGAAATTTCCAACTGAAGCTGAAAGAGAGAAAAGTAATCTTCTTCAACCAACAAATAAAATTCAAGGAAAAGCCAAGCATTTTTGGCAAGTGTACTGTGATTCAATTCAACGGATGGGTGTTTACAAAACCAAAACTTTCAAGTTAACACACAAAAGAGAACAAAAGTACAGTTGAAGCTCTCCATGCGACCACACTCATAAGCAACCAGCTCTAATTATGACCACCTTTGTGAAACACCATTTAAACTGTGACTTAAACTTTGTAATGAAAAGCTCTTGCAAGCAACTGCTCCCGTAAGCGACTGTGACCACTTATGGAATTACCCATAAGCTCTCATAAGCAACCAGTCTCATTCATATAAATCAACACTTATATTTAGATGTAGGGTTATTTTGGTCAAATAAATTGGACATAAATTTAAGTCAAGTCTATATCAGATATAAAGACACTTATTAAACATAAATTTCTTTTGTTTTTTAGGAATTATTTACGACTTTTTGAAGTTCTTGTAAGTGACCACCCTCTGTTGTTTAGCCATGTGATTGCTTTATAGGAGAGCTCATTCTCATAAGCGACCAGCTCTAGTTACAACCACTTTTTCACATTTCTGAGGTGGTCGCTAACAAGATCTTTGATTGTATAGTTTTTATCATGTGCTGATGCATATGTTGTGCTTTAATTTTAATGTATACTAAGGTTTAAATTTTATTTTCCTAAATGTCTTGAACCTCTTTGGGTATGGAAGTATATCATCTTACTGCCAACATTATGGTAATGAGTTAGATACAAAGGGAAATAAAATTTACACCGAGGATAAAATTGAACAACCTGCCTAAAACCTCGAACCAATAAAATTCATGGGTTTTTTAAATACATTGTGTTCTGACTGTTAGTTATATGTCTAAATTAAAAATGACTTGACATTAATTTAAATCAATATTAACATTAAATTATAATAATACTACTAATAATTTTTTTAAATAAATAATTCTTGTATTGATAACAAAGCCAACTATAAAATCCTATTTAAAATTACTTTTGCTTAAAAAAACTATTCAGTCAAAGCACCATTTACAATTCCTTTCCATAAAAAAGCACTTAGTTTCGATTAAAACAATTCATTTCAATTTTAAAAAATTGTTCGAAATTAAAAAAAAATTAAAAAAATTCATTTTGATTTAAGAAAAAACTTTTTCTTGGGTAAACGTATTCTGGGGAAAAGATATATAGAAAAATGTTTTCAATGTCTTAATGAATAATAATAATAGTAATAACAATAATAATTCATAACAAGGAAGTGAAGTTCAACTGGTTTGAGAGCTGGGCTAAGTTAGTGAGCTGTAACTAATGGATTTTTCTCTCTGTTTACTCTTTTTCCTTTCTGAACTCCAGTGATTTTACTTAAAATTTAAGGAAGTGCATTAATAACTAAACCCAAAATTGAATAGCTCTATCATATTTGCTTTCTCTGGCTCTGTTCCAAGACAGATGAAACATTAATTCTTTTTGCTGACTAGTATAAATTTCTATGAATGAAGCCTGGGACAAACATTAATTTCAATAGTTTAATGGTGGCATGATTTCAAATTTCAAAGTTTGAAAATGTGTCAGAAAAGTTTTCTAACAATTTGAATTAGATAGTATCTGTAGCTAGTAATCAATTCCATATCATACTAAACATATATATTTTCATGACCAGACACATGTACATGAAATAGTATGGGATTAAAGACACAAGGCATGTTTCTACTGAAATAATCACATGATTTCCTTGATGAGTACAAATATTGACATGACATCATCATAGGACAAAAACTGAAGAATCATGCACAAGTCATTGTGGTAAAACTTCACCCTTTCCTCAAAAACTGACAATACAGCCTGATCAAAGAATGGCAAGCAGGGAATATGTCAATACACAGTCATGTTGTACATCCATGTTGTATGTATATTCCTAGTAATAGTGCAATTTGATTTAGGAGCATACCTGAAGAGACTTAAAAACTTGACAAGTGGTACAATAATTATTAAAGAAAGCAAGGTTTAATACAGGAAAGAATAAAACAGAAGCAATTTAGAGACTACTTTATATTGGGTCAGCACAGATTTAGAACAATCTAAACAGAAATTCTCTTCCCAATATACATTACTTATGTCAATGAAAATAACGCAAGCTCAATACTTTATCATTTTTAAAACAGTCAGCATATTAGGGGTGATATTTTATTGATGAGCCAACTCCTACAACTATCGGCATCACTTTCCTATTTTAAAACATCAACCCAAAGCTGTCAAATTCCTGACGATGGTTAAGTCAATATTAACACAAAAATTTTTGTAATTTTTGGACTATCACTTGAGAGAGTTCCTTAAAAACTATCATTCTGAGAACCCTTGACAACTGCACAGTTTGTAAAAAATCAGCAGACTCCTCTATAGGGTTTCATAAAATAAACAAAATATTTTAGCTTTGTTGAAATGATACCTGATTAATCTCATCATGTTTCTGGGACACCATACTTTTCTCCACACTCAGGGCTCTTTTTTCATCGTCCAAGGCCTTCCGCAGCTTATCAACCACAGACTGCATATCCTGCACTGAGCTTGATTCCAATGACTCCACAGAGGAGGTTCTCTTCAGCTTGCTCAACTTGGCTTCCAGCTGACGGCATTCAATGAATTTGACCTTGTAAGCCTCAGCTCCCATGTTGAGGCGCACACGCAAGTCCTCGTTGTTTGCTCTCAGTTCCTCAATCTGGAGACGGAGGTCGTCAGATGAGAGGTCACCTTGTAATGCTGAAATGGTCCTCTTTAGTTCATTTCTCTTTTCCCATAACTCATCCCGTTCCTTCTTCACTTTAAGGTAACTCTTTTCCAGATGGGTATGGGCTGTCTGAAGGGCATACATGGAAGCTTTTGAATTCTTTGATGACCGCGCACTGGCTCCTTGTGTGTCGGTAAGTGCTGTCTGGAGATTCTCTTTCTCCACCATCAGAGATTTGACTTCAGCATCGGCGGTAGTGAACCGAGCAAGAATGCTTTGTGCTTCACCTTGTGACTTAGAGAGCTGCCTCTTGCAGGCATCCAATTCATCGCAAAGTGCCCTTATTTCAGCCTTTCTTGCATCCAACTGACTAGCCATTTCCATGTTTGTTTCTAGCTGTTTCTGCACTTGACCTTGAAGACTAGCCAAGTTACGATCTGACTGTGAACACAAAGATTGGTTAAAAGCTTTCTCTGCATCCAGTTGGTCCTGCAGTGCTCTGATAACTGACTCATAATCTTCTTCCAGAGCAGTTGTCTTTCCCCTCTCCTGGTTCAGCTGACTTTTGACATCTTCCAGCTCCTGTTCTAGCTGATATGCCAGCTCTTGTTTCTCTTTACCTTCATCTAGGAGTTTTTCAATTTTCTTGCCATATAACTCTGCCTCACGTGATGCATCCTTTAAAATTTCCTCTTTGGAATTCTCCAAGTCTGTAACAACACAGTCATAGTTAGAAATTTCTTGCTGCAATTTCTGAACTTCTTGATCTTTGTTCCTGAGCTCCAAATGAGCTTCTCTGACCTTCTTAGTAAGTCGCTCTGACTCTTCCTCCAAGTTTCTTTTGAGAATGTTATTTTCTGCTATGCTTTGAGCAAGTTGTTCTTGAAATTTTCCATTTGCAGTTGTTAACTTTTCCAGTTTTTCGGCAAAATCATCAGATTCAGCCCTGGCTTTGGTTCTGAACTCTATAAATCGATTTTTCAGTAAGTTGAGCTCGTCTTCCTTAGCTTTTATCTCATTCTGCTGCTTGTCAATCATCTGTCTATCAGCGGTCATGGTGTCCAAATACTGCTTTCTCTCAACTACTAACTTCTCTTTGTTTTTCTCAACTTCAGAGGTCTGTGCACGTTGCTGCTCCATTAACATCATCAATTCATCAATGCGTCTATCTGAATTTTCTTGCAGAGTCTTCAAATTATCCACCGTACTTTCGACCTCTTTACGTCTGCTTTGTTCCGCTTCCAACAACTGGTTTTTCTGTGCTACCACTGACTCTAGCTGGGCCAATCTCTTCTTTGCAGCTTTTACCGCAGTTGTCAATTCAACCTTTTGAGACTCGAGTTCCATAATCTTCTCATTAGCATTAGACAGATCGACTTCCATCGTTTCTTTCGATGCTTTCAAAACAGTATTCTCTTCCAGCGTTCGGGCAAGTGACTCTTCAAGCATCGCTGTTTTGTTTTTAACGAGCATTATTGACGATCCGTCGTCATCTTCAATTTCGCAACATTCCAAATCTTCCTGCTCCACTGGTTTGGTTTTAATCTGGAAAGGAACGCTAGCTCCTCTCACATCGCCAGCATTAGTAACATAACAGAACTGATAAAACTCGTCATCTGCCCTAGGCAAATACCTTTCACGGAATAAGACTCTATTATGAATCGCTTTACCCTGCTCGCCAATTTGAATCTCGAGCATTGGCGACCATTCGTAAGTGTAATATTCCCGCGAGGACTGCCAACCAACTTTGAAAAGCCCAATCCAGTCCCGAGAGTGGGGTTTGACAGAACTCTTAATAGTGTAGCGACATTCTATCTCTCTGTCAGGAGGGTAGCACTCCGGAACACTGTTAAAAATTACGGCGGAAAACTCAGACTCTGAAGGTATCGGTGTGAACTCTGTCGAGTTGTCGTCTATTTTATCCTCCACATTGCTCTCAGTTTCTTGCATACATTCTGCCATTTCTTTAAACTGCTGTTGCTTGTTGCTTCCTTGATTCACAAATTTATTGGGCGATAGCGACGGAGGGAATCCCGGAAAAACTGAAAGCGAAAGCTAGATCGCATGAAGGTTTACACGTCTGACAAAGGGCCAAGTAATGCAAACGTTGCAGAGTTATTTATCCATGTTTATTTTCGGGCAGTGACGTCTGTTCTTCGCACCACGCCGAATTCGGCCGAGCATAACCCGAAGTTTCCCAGATCGTACGAAACGATGCTAGAAGGAAATATGACAGGGGATTGAATATTACTTGATGGGAACAAACTTCAACATTCTTCTTTTAATATTTCTCTGGCTTAAAGTTCAAGCTGAAGCTTTCCTTTAAGAAAAAGTTCTGATTCAAAGTTAAATTCAGTCGTGACCTTGTTTAAGCGGTTAAGCGTGGGCACGGATGTCCCGAACGGTTCTGGAAATGTGAGAGCTTTACTGACGTGGGCAATTCTTATTGAAGCGTTTTGAAGAGGAGACGATTTTTTTGCCGATTACTTAATTTCTGACAGGAAAGGGAACTTGTTGTTTAATTCCAGACCTCGGGATCCCTGGGCTCGTGGTATAAGGCCCGAATGCGTAGAAGTTAACCCGTAATCGATAAAAAAGGCAGTACCTGACGGTCAACATGCTAGGAGCACAGCTTTTTATTTCTCGTACAAAAACGATCAAAAATTCTGATCACACGGATTTTTGCCGTAAAAAATTAAAAACCAGTAAGTACAAAGTCAGACACAGCTTTAGCACACCTGAAACTGGACCCCGTTTGCAGAGCGTTTCTTTCAGACATTTTTTTTTAAACACTGAATCGCGATTCTAGCATTTCGCGTAGTTGGCTTTTTTAGCCAAGTACGTTCACTGCTAGGTTTATCTCATTCCCAAAGGGAAAGGGAAGCCAGCTATCACGGGCAACAGGGAATACACGAGCGATGGGAAGTCTGGGAAGTGTGGGTAGAGGGGGAAGCTCACAGTCATGGGGAGAACTTTTGGGACACTTGGGTTTCATCAGTTTAAGACAGAATCCATCAGGAAATTGAGTAATTTTAACTTTCATTGGACAAAAACCTTGTACCAGAACAAGTTATGGAATACTGCCTTCTTTTTTTTCATTTTTCAAGGACTAAAGATGTAATTAGTCATCTGTAAGAACACCAAAGAAAATTTCTCACGCGAGTCCGAGAAAATGAATGTCAAATTTCACAAGAATTGTGAAAATACAGGTAAAATTCTTAAAGATTTCATGTGTAACATATCATTTTGTGAAATTTGACATTTATTTTCGCGGGCTCCCATAAGAAATTTTCTTTGGTGTTATTACAGATGACTAATTACATCTTTAGCCCTTGAAAAATGCAAAAAAAGGATGCGACGTTGTTTAAATTATTCTGGCCAGGCAAGGTTTTTGTCCACTGAAAATTGAAATTACTCAATTTTGTGGTGGATTTCGTCTTAAGTTCTTTCATTATGGTTGTCATTTGAAACAAATGACCACCCTCCAATTCGCTGTGACAATGCTATAAAACGGAGGAAGTGTGTGTCGGACGGCGCAGATGATTCTGTCGCTCCTATCAGTGACCTTATGAATGCTTGAATGGCCATGGGGTTAGTCAACGGTCGTTTCGATACAAAATCGTTTCGCGATCGATACAAGTTGTTTCAGTCGAGGTATAAAAGGTTTCATGTACTTGGCTTAAAAAACAAAGAACATGCTCGAAATGTCTTTCGTGTTCATGCCAAAGCTCATATATACTTGAAGCATCAGGGACACCCAACTACGATATAGTTCAAAACCACTTAACATAGCATTGTTGAACGTATTTTAGTATTTAAACGGTAGATATAGGCATATTTTTATCCCCTAAAAACTTTTCATCTGTTCGGATTTCCTAGCTGAAAGTCTAGTGATCCAAAAATTATAGGGATCAAAACTTACCTTTTCGAAAATTTCAGCCAGGAAAAGGCTCCCGAAAATTCTAGGTGGCCTTTTTAAGGGTACAAAATCCTGTAATTCGAAAATACTAGGAGAGGCAGGCAAGCAAGAAATTTTACAAAATGTTCCGAAAATTCTAGATCTCGAATCGTCTTCCGAACAGACATTTTCCGAAAATTGCCGTTGGGTGCCCCTGAAGCATGAAATCATGATCAGTCAGGGTTGTGTAGTTTCACTGAAAGTAGTTTGTATGGAAACGATCGGTTTCCGTATAAGGAGAGATCGAGAGAGGCCCCATAGAACGTAAAAAGGCTGCTTAAAGTTATTTTTATCGCGTTGGACGTGAATTATTGTTATTTCAATGCAGGAGCCCATCAAATGGAACCTTCATCTCCATTAATTTCTTGAGTCAACCCTTTCCCTAGTAGATTTACGGCTTGTTTCCCGCAAAAAGTGTCATTTCCGTGAGTCTCGTATGTCACAATACCGTCAGGTGAAAAAATAAAGTTAGATGAAGTCGAACTCCGTATTTCCTGCTGTTTGATGAAGTACAATAGCACTGTCATTTCGTTGTTGTGATTGGCTCTTCCCACTGTCGGCGCGCGAAGTCTCCTCTGGGAAACGATCTAATCATAAATTTAGGGACTGGTCAAAAAGTATAGGGGGGGAGGGGGGTGGGCCGGAGCATTTGGAAATGTGGTTGATAAAAAACACATGACACACCCCCTCCTATCGGCACAAAAATGACTGACCCACCCCTAAAGCAAGGTTGGAAATTGCATGACCCAACCCCTAGTTAAAACATGGATGTTTGGTTTCCTCTAAGGCCATCCCCTTTTTTCTCTTCGTTTACCGTCGAATGCGTTTCCTGATATTGGGTCGGTCGGTCGGTCGGATTGAAAAAAAAAAAAAAAAAAACTTTAAAAAAAATCACAAGAAGTCTCAGAATAGTAGGCCCTGGTACCCCAGGACAACGTTAAAAGTTAACATTCACATATGTGGATTAATTCCAGCTGCCTGTGTTTTATATAACAAGTGTGGTCAACTGTCTTGTTAGTAGTTAGTGCTTATTTATGTAATAAAATAGGGTGACCCACCCCCTAAGGGTAGCCGCAAATTGCACGACCCACGCCTTGCACAAGGCTCAAAACCTCACGACCCACCCCCTCTCTGCTCCGGCCCACCCCCGCCTATACTTTTTGACCAGTCCCTTAATCGGGAAAGGGTTGACTCCAAGGGCTAGCCTGCGTAGCAAGCGTTTCCTCGCGAGTTCGTCGAGAAAGTTGGGAAGAGAGCAAAAAAATGCTTTCGCCCAATAACTCGATTGGAAACGCCAGCTACGCAGGCTACTCAAGGGCTTGTACGGGAGATGGAGGCTCCATTTGATGGGCTCCTGTTTAATGACAATTGTGTTCCAAAGCCATTTGACCCTCTTCCCTTCTCTCTTCGCGCTCTCTCCGAGTTCTTCTGGTGTCTGGTCGGTCAGCTCGCCACCAACGAAATCGCCACATCGTAATACCTATCGAACCTTACTATGAACACGAAAAACATTTCGAGCATGTTCTTTGTCGGGTTTTTAAGCCAAGTACGTGAAACGTTTTACACTTCGATTGAAACAACTTGTATCGATCGCGAAACGATTTTGTAGCGAAACCTACGTTGACTAACCCCATGGCCATTCAAGCATTCAGAAGGTCATTAATAGGAACGACAGAATCATCTGCGCCTTACAATGAAATTTAAGGAGGTAAGGTTCAAGTGACAATATAAAACAACTCTCATAAGAAAGGCTGTTGGATTTTAAACAAATCGCACCTCTCGAGCGATGCAAAATAAGCAGTATTAAGGTCGTTATTAAAAAGAAGCAATTATTCACAAAAAAATACAACGGCTAGATATGAGAGGTTCGACGCGAAGGTGTCAATTAGAATCGATAAACATACATTAATTACAAATAGAAGTATTACATACCGCCATTCCTACAAAGAAAACTACTTTATCAAACTAGAGATTATTTCGGACTCGAAAATGCGTTAGAGAGAGGAAAATTTCTTACTTTCGTAAAACGTTGAATTGCATCTAAATTTTTTGGGAAAATAATGCTGAAGCCCTTGTAATTTCGAAATTCCTCAATTTGTCCTAGTGATCGAACAGATACAAATTTTATAGTGCCGCTTAGAATGCATTTCTAGAGATCTCAAGATACTCTGGCCAGGATAGTCTAAAATGTGTTTTTAATGTATTTAGAAAAAAAAGCCTCGTTGGGTACCCCCTGAATATATTTAAAGACCAAACTCAAGTTTCTTTTTATTTCTGGTAGTCATCAACCATATCTCCTTCACCAGAATTAAGAACCTACTTAGCCTAAATTACCCTTAACTACACCGAAATAAAAGAACCTTTTCTGCCAGACCTCAAAAAATGTAGACGTGGGTCAAGATTCACTGTAATGCATCAGTATGGCAAAAATGGAAATTCTTGGTGGGAGTGTTCCGGCCGGTTCTCCAAATCTTGAACCTATTTCAGTCCATAAAATGTCATTTTTCACACCAACCAGGTCCTCAGGGCGCTTTTCTCCGTTTTCACACCCGTTTTCAAACCTGGTTTCTAAGAAATTATGTTATCATTACTTGGATCAGAACGCTAACAAAATACACTTTGAATTCGCGTATTTCTCGGATTATTCTTATTCATATGGAATTGAAACGATAAATACCTTCATATACTCAGACCTGTAATTTCCTCGAAACCCATACCCCATTCCAGACCAAAATGGCCATAGTCTCCTGGCAAAGTCTATACCCGTCTAAAACCATACCCTTGTGGTGGCACATATCTATATGGCTTATATAAGGGAGTACCCCCTGGACGAGAATCAGTCTCATCATTATGTAAGAGGCCAACTTATAGTAGCCTGTGAACAGGCCTTTGGTCGAGCGGGAACTTTCCCCTCCTTTTCCACGCAATTTTTTCCCCAAGCAGAGAGCCTGTTCACAGGCTACATTTATAGTCTCTTTCTATTCAGCTAGGGCGCCGCGCTGCGTGACGATCTTTCGCGTCCCGAGGATGTCCACGAGTTACTCGTGCAGTAGTCTGGGTTTGAATTACATCCCTTCCAAACAAAATGGCGGGCAAAAAAGACATTCAGGATTTATCTGATTGGGAGTTATTGAATGAACTTAAGTCTTCAGGTTTGAAAGTTGGGCCGATTAGCCCAACCACCAGAAGGATATATGAAAAAAAGCTATCTAAAGTTCGTGGCTACGATGTTGTTGACAATACTCGGGAAGATTTGAATACACGTGCGGATGTCCTTGCAGACGAAAGTACGAAGTTGACCAATGCTGTCACTGATAATTGTACTGCGAGAGCTTTGGAAAGCCCTGCCGTTTTTTATGGTGTCTGTTTTGACTTGGTTTGTTCGTCTTCTGAAAGTGGATTACCAGCTCCGGCCGTGTTTATAAGCAAAGAAGAAGCTCTAAAAACAGTGAAGAAATTCAAAGGTGCTCGCTTCAAAGGTTTCAAGACCAGAGATGAAGCAGAATGTTTTTCTCGATCGCGATCAAATGAACAAGAAACTTCTTTAGCTGTAATGAATTCTTTGTCAGCTTCTCCTGCAGATCCTGTAAGCAAATTTAAAGGACCAACACCACAGGAGTTGATCAAATTTCGTAAAATTATTGAAAAGGGCTCAAGGGACGAATTTCTGGAGATGGTATTAATTAATCCTAGATACTTGATTGGTCCTGGTGATACACCAGTGATCTTACAAGAAGGGTTCCGCTATAATGCCCTTCACGTGGCTGTGAAAAATAACAGAAAGGAAATGTGTCAGGTGATTATTGATACACTAGAAAGTCAGTCCTTTTGGAACATTCTTTTAAACCAAGAGTCTGTGGTAAATAACCAAAGGAAACAGTTTGTAGTCGACAGGTACCTCAATAACCCAGACAAAGGGGTGAGTATCTGTTATAGTATTAGAGGACACAGTATGAACAGCATGGCTATAGCCAAACAAATTTTAATGTGTGGGAATATTTCGCGTCATGCCACCTGTTGTTATTAATTTTGCCAACCAGGGGCTCATTGGCTCTGGAAACTATGGTTTCTTTTGTTTGTGGCTGGCAAATTTGAAAAACAAAAACAATGTTTACAAACAAGAAATATCACCATAGTAATTTTGGCCATATACATTTTTGTAAGCCATACACAAGAAACTTCAAAATTTTCTGAGACCTTGGGCCTGCAGGCTCCATTATTACTGGCCGTGGTTCCTGCATGGGCTTATCTGTCTTGGTAGCAGAGATTTGAGCAAGGAATTGATGGTCCAAAAAACCAGGCTTATGTTTGCCAGCAATGAGCTGTCAGGTTTTGTCAATCATAATTATCATTCGGGAGTGGGGTACTCCCTTAAATCTACTATGGGGGTGTGCTGCTGAGTCTATGGCTCTCTCCACCTGTTCTAGAAAAAAGGGAATTATTCGCAGCTCTGTTCCCGAAAATAATATTATTGCAAAAATAGGAATGATATTCCTGTACTGGCTCAGTGATAAAATGACAAGAGGACATACCTTTATATCTAGCCTATTCATGGGAGTACCCGGACCGCCTGGGTTTTGACCTACATTTGATTGTGCAAAACTAGGGACTATGGGGAAAAAATCAACCTGTTCCAGAGTCAAACTGAAATAGCACATTTTCCTTTGCCAGATGTAAAGGATGATTTTTATGCCTGTTTCAGAGCCAGAAAGTCATAGATCATACCCTGTTGAGTGGCACATACTTGTCCCCCTGGGATTATTATGCACATTGCCAGTACCCATATAGATACATTAAAGGAGGTCGACGGAAAATTTTCTTATAATGTATCATAGCCGTATAGCTTGGGAAAAACCCCATACTAATTTACACTTGGGTGAAGTGGAGTGGAGCAAAGTTTCTTATTAAGAAAAGCAAAGGAAGGCTTAAACTGGATGTCGAGAACTGAAGTACATGCTGTTATCCACTCAGCCAGAAAACCTTCACATATTCAGCCCAGGCCAATTAACACACAAATAAGACTGAACGTAATTTATAGTTGTTAACATACCATGGTAAGTCAGGTAACAGTTGAAGCAACTGATCTGCAAAAGAGAATCCTGTAATAGCATTCCACCCCAAGTGGGTCTTCCTGAAAATACCTATATGGCGATACGCCATCAAATGGGGTCATGAGTTTAGGACTACAGATCTAGAATGGGTTATCCTAGTGATGGTTTTCAGAGTGACGTCATCAGATTGCAAAGTCAACAATACGAGGTTTTGTGAAATCGTATTTACACTAGGTTGAAGATAAATAGAAAATAAATCTTTGTCCAAGTTTCCAGCCCCGAAGCATGTTTCATTTCGAAAATACAGCAATTTGAACTTCCGAGTTTTCACAGTGCGTGACACCAAAATAGGAATGCTGTCTCATTGAAAAAAGTCTCTCCTCTTGATTTTCGGCAGTGTGCATGTATGCTACCTCTTGAGTGAAAAGGAAGAGCTTTTATAGAAAAAGTGAACTCCAGATGTTTTTGTTGATTTCCGGCAGCCATATTGGTGGACAGAAACTGTCCACCAATATGGCATCTCCATACAAAGCTCTACAAAGGTGTGTGAAATGTTTTGGCAAATAACTCAGAAAATGTGGGCCACAAAGACCTGAGATTTGGACAAATTGTTTATATCTCAGTCTTTTATAACATTTCATTTTCTTGGCTTCTTCCACTGGATGGTTTCCAACTTAATTTTTTGTGCCGTTTTGACAGTGAAAACGAAGAATTTAATTTAACACATATCCTGGAATGAGCTATTATAGTTTGAAAATTATGTTCAAAATGTTTAGAATGAGAGTGCTCTAGGAGGCAGGAATTCATAGAAAATTGACAATTTCTAAAATATGGTTACCGTATCATTTTGAATGCAAATCTTGTCAACACTGAGGACCAAATTTGAAGACCTTGGCAGCACATACCATTCAAAACCCACCCGAGTACCCCCCTTGGGAGTCCACGCTTGTGAGAAGAAGATCCCTGGATGTCAAAAGGTTAAATTTCTGTGGTGTCTACAGGGGCGGATCCAGGATTTTTTTTAGCAGGGGGTGCACTCGTCTCTTGCTCTACTTCAACACCAATAAACCACATCGTTTTTTTTTTCCGCAGAATACCAGTTGTATTAGAAAACCGCAGGTCATCTCAGGGGGGTGGGGGGGTGCGCACCCCCTGCACCCTCCCCCTAGATCTGCCCCTGTGTCTACCTGGGGCTTGCATCCTGGGTGTTCTCTTCAGATATGTACTTGAGTGCCCTGCTCATTCAGTGATTTTGTTACAAATAGTATATGGTGAGTCCTTGGACTCATCTAGCAAAAAATCATGAGTCCAAGTCCAGAACCACTGAGTCCCAGTTCAAACAACAAGGAGTCCAAGATTGAAAATTCACGGGCCTCTATGTAACTAGAAGTTAATCTGAAGACAGACTACAAGACTTGATGTAGTAATAAATCATTTTGATGTAAGAAAAAAACTATTTTCTTGGGTAAACATATTCTAGGGAAAAGATATACAGTGCAGTGAAACCTCTATTAAGCGGACACCTTCAGGACCTTCCCAAATGTCCGTTTAATATAGGGTCTCCACTTAATAGAGGTTTGTAAAAATTACATAATGCTTGTAACGATTTTCAAACATTCAACGGTTAGTGTGTACTGTGACAAGGTTCTGTGTTGTCAAGGAAACTAAAGAAGCTGTGCTGTACTTTGTGTAAGACTATAAGGTGAACTTTGATTGCAGATGACAATCATATGGCTGGATATCGGTCTAATCTACAGTTTATTGACAGCTAAATATATTGATTTATCTTTATTTACAAGTGACTACAGTACATATTTCAAGGACGTAATCCAATACTACCCTTGTCAGTTCATTCTGGTGTCCGCTTAATAATAGAGGTTTGAAACAATAGACATTAGCCAAATACAATTTATTTTAGTGTCTGCGTCCGCTTAATAGAGGTGTGTGCTGAATAGGGGTTCGTTATAAAGGGAAATATAAGACGTTAATTTCAGGACCCGGCTTAGTGTCCGCTTAAGGTGGCTGAACACAGTTTTGCGGGCAGTCAGCGGTAACTAGCGTGACGGTGCGTGTTTTAAATTAGACAAACAAACATGGTGGCGAAAAAGCAATGGTACACAGAAGATGATTTCTCAAAATCTACTCATTAAAATTTTGTGATATTTGGCAAGTTTTCACTTTTAAGGTATTTTAAAATAATGAGAACTTTAAAATGGAAGTTGAACAGACGAATTTTGTGACACATTTAATAATTACAGTACCATTATATTATTGATTATCTAAAATCCTGTCTCTTAAAATTTGGTCAAATAAGTTTCAAATGGTAATGATTAATAATATTAGAGTAAGCTGTGTGCAAGTGTATAGGAAAATCTAATGAGCCACTTTTATGTAAACTAAGCAAAAGTGAAATTTTAGGGTTGTATTCAATCGTTCATGTTGCCATAATAAATGTCTCCACACCATCTTCTTTGTACATCCTAGAGAGAGTGCTCCTCCCTATTTCAAACTCCTAACAATCCTTAAATTAGATAATATATATAAATTAAAAATATGTTGCTTTATACATAGAATGAGAAATGAGACTGATAGCATTCCAGAAATTTTCCTTGATGTCCTGACTCCAGCATCGCGTATACACAACCATAATACAAGATTTGTCAGTAATCTGAACTATTTTAGGCCAAGAGTAGAGTATCCACCAACTTAGCTAAGACATCCTTTAAATTCTCCGCTCCAAAAATCTGGGAGACTCTACCGCCTGGTCTCAAGTGTCTGCCATATCATAAGTTTAAGAAAGAATGGAAGTCCTGTCTTCTAACCAAGCAAATCTGACCTTACTTATATGTTTTATCACTGATATTATTTGAGATTTTATTCCTCTCCTTACTGCTGCCAATTATTCCAATATGACGGTGTCCAACAAGAAAGCTCTTGCTACTTTGGACACCGTACACAAATAAACTTAATATCTTTTAGTTAATTATTATTTGTAGCTACTTTATTTTCCTACTATGTACACTTATGTAAATATCTTGTATAGTGTGAATAAAGAATTGAATTGAATTGAATTGAATACTGAAATAATCACCAAGAGTGCAAATAGTGACTATGACATCATGAGACAAAAACTGAAGAATCATGCACAAGTCATTGTGGAAAAACTTCACCCTTCCTCCAACAACTGAAAAACATTACAGTCTGATCAAAGAATGCCAAGCAGAGAACATGTCAAAAGACAGCCATGTCGTACACACATGTTGTATATGTACTCCAGCATATGAGGGGCAAGATTTTTTTGATGACCCAACTCCTACAACTATCGACATCACTTTCCTATTTTAAAACATTAACCCAAAGCTGTTAAATTCCTGACGATGGTAAAGTCAATATTAACACAGACATTCTTGTTGTCAGTTTTTGGACTAAAACTTGAGAGATTTCCTTAAAAATTATCATTCTGAGAATCCTTGACAACTGCATAGTTTGTAAAAATTCAGCTGAATCCTTTCATAGGGTTTCATGAAAAAAACACAATATTTTAGCTTTGTTGAAATGATACCTGATTAATCTCACCATTTTTCTGAGACACCATACTTTCTCCATTTAGCCATTTCCATGATCGTTTCTATAACTGTTTCTGTATTTGACCTTGAAGACTAGCTAAGTTATGATCTGACTGTGAACACAAAGATTAGTTCAAAGCTTTTGCTGCATCCAGTTGGCCCTGCAGTGCTCTGATTACTGGCTCGTAATCTTCTTCCAGAGCAGTTGTCTTTCCCCTCTCCTGGTTCAGCTGAATTTTGACAACTTCCAGTTCCTGCTCTAGCTGATATGCCAGCTCTTGTTTCTCTTTACCTTCATTTAGGAGTTTTTCAACTTTCTTACCATACAACTCTGCCTCGAGTAATGGATCCTTTAAAATTTTGTCTTTGGAATTCTCCAAGTCTGTAACAATGCAGTCATAGTTAGAAATTTCTTGCTGCAATTTCTGAACTTCTTGATCTTTGTTCCTGAGCTCTAAATGAGCTTCTCTGACCTTCTTAGTAAGTCGCTCTGACTCTTCCTCCAAGTTTCTTTTGAGAATGTTATTTTCTGCTATGCTTTGAGCCAGCTGTTCTTGTAATTTCCCATTTGCAGTAGTTAACTTTTCCAGTTTTTCGGCAAAATCATCAGACTCAGCCCTGGCTTTGGTTCTGAACTCTATAAATCGATTTTTCAGCGAGTTGAACTCGTCTTCCTTAGCTTTTATCTCATTCTGCTGCTTGTCAATCATCTGTCTATCAGCGGTCATGGTGTCCAAATACTGCTTTCTCTCAACAACTAACTTCTCTTTGTTTTTCTCAACTTCAGAGGTCTGTTCAAGTTGCTGTGCCATTAACATCATCAATTCCTCAATGCGCCTATCTGAATTTTCTTGCAGAGTCTTCAAATTATTCGCCCTATTTTCGACTTGCTTACGTCTGCTTTGTTCTGCTTCCAACAACTGGTTTTTCTGTGCTAAACTGACTCTAGCTGGGCCAATCTCTTCTTTCCAACTTTTACCGCAGTTGTTAATTCAACCCTTTGAGACTCGAGTCCGATAAGCTTTTCATTAGCATTAGACAAATCGACTTCTATCGTTTCTTTCGATGCTATCAAAACAGCATTCTCTTCCAGCGCTCGGGCAAGTGCTTCTTCAAGCATCGCTGTTTTGTTTTTGACGAGCATTATTGACGATCCGTCGTCATCTTCAACTTCGCAACATTCCAAATCTTCCTGCTCCACTGGTTTGGTTTTAATCTGGAAAGGAACGCTAGCTCCTCTCACATCGCCAGCATTAGTAACATAACAGAACTGGTAAAACTCGTCATCTTCTTTAGGCAAATACCTTTCACGGAGTAAGACTCTATTACGAATTGCTTTACCATTTTGAACCTCGAGCATTGGCGACCATTCGTAAGTGTAATATTCCCGTGAGGACTGCCAACCAACTTTGAAAAGCCCAATCCAGTCCCGAGAGTGGGGTTTGACAGAACTCTTAATAGTGTAGCGACATTCTATCTCTCTGTCAGGAGGGTAGCACCGCGGAACACTGTTAAAAATTACGGCGGAAAACTCAGACTCTGAAGGTATCGGTGTGAACTCTGTCGAGTTGTCGTCTCTTTTATCCTCCACATTGCTCTCAGTTTCTTGCATACACTCTGCCATTTCTTTAAACTGGTGTTGCTTCCTTGATGCACAAATTTATTGGGCGATCGCGATTGAGGGAATCCCGGAAGTGAAGGCGAAAGCTGTGGTATTTTGGGTAATATTGGTCACGTGATAAAGATGATGTAAGAAGGTGAAATAAATAGTTAAGGTGAAAAATTAAAGAATTCCACGTTTTATACTACTTGAAATTACTGCAATTTGTTCAGTGGTATTTCAGCTTAATTAGGAAAATTACATGTGAAAATTACAAACCCTGACGTGATATTTGGCATAAATCGTGATACGTTCAAAACTCGCCTAACGGCTTGAAATTACGTCTAACAATTTCGAAAAACCGCCAAATATCACTACAAATATCTTTTCGAAAACCGATATCGCACGAATCGCGCGATGAGTGCGAAGCGATCGAGAGGTGCGATATCGTTTTGTTTTATCCTTTCAAAAAACTGTCAGAACTGTCATTGCGTTAGCGAATAACAAGGTCAGTCGTACACGTTTGAACCTTCGACAACTTTTTTTGTACCTTGTGCTTGTTTTTACATTTGTTTTCAAACTTTTTACATGTAAACAAGCTTCACACTAATCGTAAGGATAAATAGAGGTATTTTACTGAAAGAAGCCGTTTATGTAGAACGTCTTTTTTCAAATTGGTCATTTGCTCGAGAAGGAAAATAATTTACACCTTTTACCTCTTCGGCGGCAAAACGGAAAGAAATAAGTGTCAAGCGAAAGCACAGAAATATGTTTAACGTCGCGATTGACATAAGGTAAGTACCTTGAAATGTTTTAGAAATGCTGTTCAAGTTCAGCTCTGTTTTGTACTTTTCTAAGTACCACGATTCAGGACGATTGCAGGCGGCGTACTCTTTTTCGTGTTTTCAGGGGCCATGTCCTCTTTGAAGGTATTTATTTCTTCTTCTGTATATGGGACAATCGACCCCGGCACTTCCTCCGTTGTCGCTTATCCGTTTTGTTTGGTTGAACTTTGGATTGCCATTTTCTGGGCGTGTTCACAGGATTTTCTTGTTTTTTCGTTGTCGCGAGAGAAAGAGGTTTTATGTCTCTTCGAGAATCTGTAGTTCAGTTCAAAACAAGGAAGAACCTCCGGCTCACTTTAAAAAACGCTTTCGTTTGATTTTAACTCTTCAAAAAGGGACAATGAATGGTTTTGAAAACATTTTAAAATGACATTGTAGAAAACCTTTTTTGCATGTTGTTGTGTTAGAATTTGACGATAGTTGTTACGTAGATGCGAAACAATATCGCTTAGCCTCGTTTTCAACTCGCAATTCCACACTAAATACCTCGCTTCGTTAACCAATCAGAATGGGAGATTTTACTTAATTATGCGATTCTAGGTAATATACGCACGTGTCTTTATTTGTTCCTTATTGTTCGCTTCTAAAATCCTTCAGGATAAAAAAAAAAAAAGCTAGCTTTCGCATGAACCTTTACACGGCTGACAGAGGGCTAGGTTATGCAAACGTTGCAGATAATTTCTTCGGCGGAGCGCGAAGTTATAAGGATCGTGCAGCTTAGGAATGTTCCAAAGTTGCAACTTCGGGACTTCCGAATGTCCCGAAGTTGCTTCGGCATTAGTTCGAGGTATTTTTGAGTTGTTTGATGTATTCTTTCAGGGAAAGAAATAATTTTGAGGAATAAATAAAGTAGAAATGATTATTAATATTATTTATATGCTAGGGTTTGAACCAACTCACGTGTAACTCGTCAAATCATTTGAGCCGCTCTAACGATTGCGCGACTACGACTAAAGGTCATTTGAAATGTGAAAAATAGCTTTAATGCTGGAGTTCGTGACTTCTTCTTGTTTTGGGTTTTTGACGTATACGTAGTGACACCGAAATGAGTTCGAATGGCGACAGAGGCGACGCGCGAAGTATTAAGAATTTGCGACTCTCAGGAATGTCGTTAAGTTGGAGTTTTTTGCTTAAGTTAGAGCGAAGTTGTTTGAGATATCTCGAGGTAAGCTCGAGTTGTTTACATAGTTTATCTTACCCTGGGTACCAGTGGTTTTTTTCTCGCGTGCGACGAGGAGCTTCGTCGGCCTGGCCGACTCGTCTTTGGCCGAAGGCCGAAGACACGAGCGGGCCACTTTTTGAGACTTAACCGAAACTGGAAACCGGCTTGAAAAGCCTCTGGCACCCGGGGTAAGTTTATCTGAGAAAGAAAGAAAGCCTATTTTTGGCTCGCGTGGGGTTTGTCTCTTTGCCCCGTAAGATAAGGGAGACGAAACTGTAGCCAAAAAAGTCAAAGATCGGTGACTTGTGGGTTTAATTTTTTTTAACGGTTACGAACGGCAAGTTAATGTTTCGCGAGGGAAATATTTTCATTGACTTTAAGGAAACTGAGTGAAACCGGAAGTGGAGTTTTGCCATTAGTGAAACGTGATTTTGCACAAATTGTTTTTAACAGGAGTAAATACATTTACCAGTACAAATTTGGAAATGTCAGTTGTTACTAAAAGGGAAGAGCGTTCAGTTCCTATGTACTTGCATTGTGTAGCTCACAAATGGTTTGTTTATGTTATTGCAGCTGTAGCGAGAAGAGATAATAAACAGAGGATTTAAATCCCCCAATCAAAGACAGGCAATTTGAAGGGTATTTTTTCTGAGAGATTATCTGAATTTGCTCGTTCTTTGATTGTATTTTTTTATTGGTGGGCCGAAATTGATAGGCCAATTAGGGAAGAGTTGAATATTTTTGATCCGCGTGATTTGGAAAGCGGTTGGGTGAAATTGGTGACTATTTAAGAAGAGGAAGGAGTGAATATTTTGTTGAAGTACGTATGTTGTAATATATGGCGCCTTCACATACAAATACACACACTGTTCGCGGTAGTCCCACAGCAAAAAAGGAAATAAGGCGTTTTTAGAATGGGCTGGTCCGCGAACTTAAAGTTACTGAGGAAAGGAAACTATTGAGACAGTCAAAGACATTATGCTTAAATAGACGACATCAGTTTGTACAAAGTGAAGATCACACAAGTTACATGGAGAAAGGTCTTGGAAAAGGAATGTGTACAACGTTTAAGATGGAAGAGATTTGGACAATTGAGGAAGATTGCAGCAAGAGTAATTCGAAAGAGAAAGAAGTGTAGTCGTTTGTGTTGTGTGTAGACCAACCGATAGCTTGTCAACAAGAGGAACAAAAACGCAGTTATCGTCGTTTCGTAAAGGTTGTGATAGGAATCATTATCCTTGCTCTTCTTTTGGTTTTGTTTAGAAAAGTAGGTGTTATCATTCTTGTTTTTGTATTGCGTGTTAATGGTTTTTCATGTAATAATTTGTGTTGTAGTGTTGTACATGAATTATCCTCAGTGTGGAGATTGTGCATTATCAGCAAGTTTTGTAAGGGAGTGTTCTGATGTTGGTTACGTTGCTGGAGAACGTGTGGAGTTAACTGTACATTAGGAAACTGTTGTTGTAGAGGAAATAAAGTAAGTTGAACTGAGATCTCATTATGCGCAATTTATTTATGACGGAAATGATGATCCAATTGGCTTACAGCGACGCGGACATGCACCAAGCAGACTTCCGGTGAAGAGGTTAAGACGTCTTTTACACAAAAAGAGAGAAGTACGGGCATTTTTTTGGAAGGGTATCCGGCAAAATACCCCACATTCATCTAAAATTTATTGTTATATAAAATGTGCAAATTCTCGTTTAAAGAGGTATAAAGGAAAGAATGTGAGTTTGTTTCAAAGGGGGAGTAACAAACAGGATCCTAAACGAGAAAAGGTGTATTTGTTGTCTATGTACGAGAGAAGAGAATTGCAATGAAATATGGAAATAAGATTTTAAGAAAGTATTTAAGCCCGTGTACACGTAATTTTCCAATAAGCGACTATATAAGTTTAAGCCACAAGGTCATTTGCAACAAATTGAAGCTTTGTTATATAGATATCGAAAAGAATCCACGACCGTCTTTCCACGACGTCGAAGTGTACGTTTTAAAAGCGTCTTCTTGTTTATCCATGTGAAATATTTATTTTCGGGTAGTGAGGTGTGGTCTTCCTGCCACGCCGGTAATCGAAGTTCGGCCGAGTCTAACCCGAAGTTTCCCAGATCGTACGAAACGCTGCTAGAAGGAAATATAGCAGTCAGGGCCGAAAATTGCTTGATGGGAAGAAACTTCAACCTTCTTCTCTTAACATTTCTTTAGCTTAAAGTTCAAGCTCAAGCTTTCCTTTAAGAAAAAGGTCTGATTCAAAGGTAAATTCAGATTGCCTGACAGTAATTGAAACGTCAATTTTTGTGTTGAGATACAGGTTGTGTAGATTGTTCATTAAACACCTGTGTTTGTCTCTCTGGAAACTGAGGGTCAAGTACTGCAAATCTGTTGTGCGTACTCACGGTGAAAGTCTGATCCCTTGGCTCTGCTATGATTTCTTCAGTTGCAGTCCTATGGAGAGTCTGCAAGTCAACGTTGTTTTGCTGTAACTTCGGCGAACGCGCGCTCATTAGATTCTGTTTGTGATTGAGAATCTTGGCGACTTGCGTCATGCATATGAGAAATCAATGATTCCTCAGAAACGCAAACTTGGTTTTTTATCTCACCCAGTTGTTGTACAATGTGGTTTACTGAGTCTTCGGTCGACTTGGTTCTGGTTTTTAGAGCTTTTAGTTCGGCTAATAACTTAGTGCTCAGATTTGAGATTTGCTTAACAAGTTTTTGTATCTCGTCGCCAAGTTCAATCTTCATCGCATGTATGCTGCTGTCACATGCCAGATTAACCTCTCTCGATTGATTTTTCCATTTTTGTTCGAATTTAAAGCGTTGGGCGTCGATAAAACATTTTCAGCGTTTCGATCTTCTTCAACGGATGTCCCGAACGTTTCTAGAAATGTGAGAGCTTTACTGCATGACGTGGCCAATTCTTATTGAAGCGTTTTGCAGAGGAGACGATTTTTTTGCCGATTACTTTAATTTCTAACAGGAAAGGGAACTTGTTTCCAGACCTCAGGATCCCTGGGCTCGTGGTATAATGAGGCCCGAATGCGTAGAAGTTAACCCGTAATCGATAAAAAAAGGCAGTACCTGACGGTCAACATGCTAGGAGCACAGCTTTTTATTTCTCGTACAAAAACGATCAAAAATTCTGATCACACGGATTTTTGCCGTAAAAAATTAAAAACCAGTAAGTACAAAGTCAGACACAGCTTTAGCACACCTGAAACTGGACCCCGTTTGCAGAGCGTTTCTTTCAGACATTTTTTTTGTAAGCAATCGCGTTTCTAGCATTTCGCGTTGGCTTTTTTAGCCAACTACGTTCACTGCTAGGTTTATCTCATTCCCAAAGGAAAAGGGAAGCCAGATATCACGAGCAACAGGGAATACACTAGCGATGGGAGGCCTGGGAAGTGTGAGTAGACGGGGAAGCTCACAGTCATGGGGAGAACTTTTGGGACACTTGGGTTTCAGTAGTTTAAGACAGAATCCATGAGGAAATTGAGTAATTTAAATTTTCAGTGGACAAAAACCTTGTACCAGAATAATTTAAACAACATGGCATTTTTTTTACATTTTTCAAGGGCTAAAGATGTAATTAATCATCTATAATAACACCAAAGAAAATTTCTCACAGGAGTCCGAGAAAATAAACGTCAAATTTCACAAGAATTGTGAAAACACAGGCAAAATTCTCAAAAATTTCATGTGTAACATATCATTTTGTGAAATTTGACATTTATTTTCTCGGGTTCCCTTTAAGCAATTTTCTTTGGTGTTCTTATAGATGACTAATTACACCTTTAGCCCTTGAAAAATGTAAAAAAGAATGCAATATTCTTTAAATTATTCTGGTACAAGGTTTGTGAAATTACTCAGTTTTCTGGTGGATCCCTTCTTTAAAAGTTCTCTCATCATGGTTTGCCATTTGAAACAAATGACCCATGACCACCCTCTAATTCGCCGTGACAATGCTATAAAACGAAGTAAGTGCGTTTCAGACGGCGCAGATGTCTGAGCCTGTCGTTCCTCTGGTTCCTATCAATGACCTTCTGAATGCTTGAATGGCCATGGGGTTATACAACGGTCGTTTCGATACAAAATCGTTTCGCGATCGATACAAGTTGTTTCAGTCGAGGTATAAAAGGTTTCATGTACTTGGCTTAAAAAACAAAGAACATGCTCGAAATGTTTTTCGTGTTCATGCCAAAACTTATATATACTTGAAGTGACTGAAATTAGTCAGGGTTGTGCAGTTTCACTGAAAGGATCGGACCGGAGTTTGTATGGAAACGACCGGTTTCCGTATAAGGAGAGAGGGCCCACAGAACGTGAAAGGCTGCTTAAAGTTATTTTTAACGCACTGGACGTGAATTATTGTTATTTTAATGACAATTGTGTTCCAAAGCTGTTTGACCGTCTCGCGCTCTCTCCGAGTTCTTCTGGTATCCGGCCGGTCACCTCGCCACCAACGAAATCGCCACATCGTAATACCTATCGAAAGGACAAAGTCTAAAAAGAATTGTTTTATTTTAAATTAACAATGAAATTTAAGGAGGTAAGGTTTAAGTGACAATTATATTAACCAACTTTCATAAGAAAGGCTGTTGGATTTTAAACAAATCGCACCTCTCGAGCGATGCAAATAAGCAGTATTAAGGTCGCCTTACAAAAGAAGTAGTCATTCACAAAAAAAATAAAACGTCTAAAGAAGAGAAGTTCGACGCGAAGATGTCAATTAGAATCGATAAACATAAATTTGGGCTTGACGAAGAAGTAACAATCCCATGTAAGTAAACAGTGTCAATTATTGCAGAGTCATTATGTGGTTGCGAGTAGACTTCTTGGTGGCGAGATGACCGTAAACGTTTCTTCTCACTGGGACAGCAGGCAATTGTAGAAATACGCCTTTCGCTCGAACCCAGTATATACTTTAGATTTCGAAGAAAATGCTTGATGTCTACGAGACACTATCAAAATACAGTAGACACCAGCTAGTAAAAAACTAATGGTTTAACCCTTTCACTGCCAGAATGCTTGATAGAGTTTTGTAACATTTGGTAACTTTTGAGTCTGTGGACGAAATCCTATGATGTGACCATTCAAATGAAAGCTCTCTGCCTGTACTTACACAAAGTGGTATTTGTTGTTTGTTTTTGGCTAAGTTTGGCAGTGAAAGGGTTAAGAACCTGCTGGCAGAAAGTTTATGTATGGCGGAAGAGCCCCCTTGGGGCAGCTAAGCAATTTAAGGACCAAACTCAAATTTCTTTTTATTTCCAGGCGCGGATCTAGGATAAATACTGACCGATTTCTCACCTGAGCGCCGAAGGTGCAAGTTTCTAGGGGGATCCAAGGGCATGCACCCCCTTAAAAAATTTTTTGGATTTTAAATACCTTAAGTCTCCTTTCCTTTAGGTTTCTGAGTCATTCAGACAGATATTGGCCAGATTTTAACTTGGAAAGTTTTCTCATTAAATAATATTTATATTTATGAAAAATCTGACCGATTTTCGCGAAACGGTGGAAACGGGTGTGGATCCGCGCCTGATTTCTGGTAGTCATCAACTATATCTCCTTCATCAAAATTAAGAACCTACTTAGCCTAAATTACCATTAACTACCTCGAAATAAAAGGACCTTTTCCGCCAGACCTCAAAAAAGGTAGACGCGGGTCATGGTTGACTGTAATGCATCAGTATGGCAAAAATGAGAATTCTAGGTAGGACTGTTCCGTCCGGTTCTCAAAATTTTGACCCTATTTCAGTCCAAAAAATGTCATTTTTCACACCAACCAGGTCCTCAGGGTGCTTTTCCCTGTTTTCACACCCGTTTTCAGACCTGGTTTCTGAGAAATTATGTTTATCATTAGGGAGATTAAGCAGCGACGTTTTTGAGCGACGCACGTCAACCGGAAGTGAGGTATTTTCCCTCTTAACATGCCTTGATGATATAAAATTTGTATTCCTTAGCTTCTTTACTGTTATAGAGGCGATTTGACTGAAAACTTGCGCGAAACCACCGTCAAAAAATGAAAAAAGGCCACTTCCGGTTGACGTGCGTCGCTCAAAAACTGTCGCTGCTTAAGCTCCCTATTAGAACGCCAACAAAATACACTTTGAATTCGCGTATTTCTCGGCTTATTCTTATACATTCGGAATTGAAACGATAAATACCTTTATATACTCCGACCTGTTATTTCCTCGAAACCCCTACCCCATTCCAAACCAAAATAGCCATAGTCTCCTGGCAACGTCTAAGTTCTGCTCAACTACGCAGTACAACATGAATATACAAACCAGTAGGTTTATTTTGGCTGTTTCGGCCGAGCACCGCAGATATAACAATACGTTATACAGTCTTCTATTACATTCAAATATGTGGTGGAAAAACTAGAACAGAGCTGAGCGACAGTTTACACAGAATACTGTCAGAACAGAGGCCAGAAAAAACCTGCCGGAAAAAACCTCAGTAGGGAAAAAAACTCGGCAGGAAATCTGGGTAGGATCCATGGCTCATGCTCTGAAAAGCCCATCCTACGAAGGCTACACGGCTGGAAGGTCTTTGCCCTTATTTTCAAAACAAGTATTCCAACAAAGGACGGCAAACTCTAAATAATTTAAGGAAACGCAAACAAGCTAAGAAACCCCTGCGAAACTCGAACTGTCACTAGTAAATCAAATATATACCAAAAAAATAAATAAATAAATAAATAAACAAAAAATAACGTGAGCTAGACGAGTTGTCCGCCTAGAATGCTTTCCCACCTGATAAGCATCCGTTTCATAGCGCTCCATTCCGGCTACCCATACTGCACTTCAACCGCCCCAGTCCCCACTGGAGTCCCGTGCCGAAGAAATATTTCATTTCCGGCTAATTCGTATCCACTCAAACGCCGGAAATTCCATTACCCGTTTTCAGACCAAAACGGCGTTAAAACCATACCCTTTGTGGTGGCACATACCTATATGGCTTATCAGTAAGGGAGTACCCCCTGGACGAGAATCAGTCTCATCATTATCTAACAGAGAGCCTGTTCACAGCCGTTTCTAGGGTCGTCACTCGACGCTGCGTGCGTGACGATCTTTCGCGTCCCGAGGATGTCCACGAGTTACTCGTGCAGTAGTCTGGGTTTGAATTACATCCCTTCCAAACAAAATGGCGGGCAAAAAAGACATTCAGGATTTATCTGATTGGGAGTTATTGAATGAACTTAAGTCTTTAGGTTTGAAAGTTGGGCCGATTAGCCCAACTACCAGAAGGATATATGAGAAAAAGCTGTCTAAAGTTCGTGGCTACGATGTTGTTGACAATACTCGGGAAGATCGGAATACACGTGCGGATGCACTGGCTGACGAAAGTACGAAGTTGACCAATGCTGTTACTGATAATTGTACTTCGAGAGCTTTGGAAAGTCCTGCCGTTTTTTATGGTGTCTGTTGTGACTTGGTTCGTTCGTCTTCTGAAAGTGGATTACCAGCTCCGGCCGTGTTTATAAGCAAAGAAGAAGCTCTAAAAACAGTGAAGAAATTCAAAGGTGCTCGCTTCAAAGGTTTCAAGACCAGAGATGAAGCAGAATGTTTTTCTCGATCGCGATCAAATGAACAAGAAACTTCTTTAGCTGTAATGAATTCTTTGTCAGCTTCTCCTGCAGATCCTGTAAGCAAATTTAAAGGACCAACACCACAGGAGTTGATCAAATTTCGTAAAATTATTGAAAAGGGCTCAAGGGACGAATTTCTGGAGATGGTATTAATTAATCCTAGATACTTGATTGGTCCTGGTGATACACCAGTGATCTTACAAGAAGGGTTCCGCTATAATGCCCTTCACGTGGCTGTGAAAAATAACAGAAAGGAAATGTGTCAGGTGATTATTGATACACTAGAAAGTCAGTCCTTTTGGAACATTCTTTTAAATCAAGAGTCTGAGTCTGTGGTAAATAACCAAAGGAAACAGTTTTTAGTCGACATGTACCTCAATAACCCAGACAAAGGGGTGAGTATCTGTTATAGTATTAGACGACACAGTATGGACAGCACAGCTGTAGCCAAATAAATTTTAATGTGTGGCGATATTTCACATCATGCCACCTGTTGTTATAATGTTGCCAACCAGGGGCTCATTGGCCCTTGAAACAATGGTTTCTTTTGTCTGTGGTTGGCACATTTGAAAAAAAAAAAACAATGTTTACAAACAAGAAGTATCACCATAGTAATTTTAGCCATATACATTTAAGTAAGCCATACACAAGAAACTTCAAAATTTTCACTGGCCTTAGGCCTGCAGGCTCCATTATTAGGCTGATTTAGCAACAGAACGGGAATGTCATTTGACGACGGGAAAGCGCACAGAAAGGACTAAACTTGACTTCCGGTGCCTAATTTGCTGGCATTCTGCCATCGGTCAAGCCAATTGTTTGATTTGTGCACACCGTCGTCAACTGACGTTCCCGTTCTGTTGCTAAATCAGCCTGTTACTAGCCGTGGTCCCTGCATGGGCTTGTCTGTCTTGGTAGCAGAGATTTGGGCAAGTGATTGATGATCTGGAAACCAGGCTTATGTTTGCCAGCGATTAGCTGCCAGGTTTTGTCAATCATTATTATCATCTCGGAGTGGGGTACTCCTTTGAATCTACTATGGAGGTGTGCTGCTGAGTCTATGACTCACTGCACCTGTTCTAGAAAAGAGGGATTTATTTGCAACCCTGTTCCAGAAAATAATATTATTGCAAAAATAGGAATGATGTTCCTGTCGCTGGCTCAGTGATAAAAATGAGGACATACCTATATATCTCACCTTACATGGGAGTACCTCCCCCACTTGGGTTTGCACCTAAGGTTGATTGTGAAAAATTAGGGACTATGGGAAAAAAAACCCTTTTCCAGAGTCAAACTGAAATAGCATATACCCCTTTTGCAGATGTAAAGGGTGATTTTTATACCCTTTTCAGAGTCAGAAACCATACCCTGTTGAGTAGCACACGCTTGTATAGTCCATTTATGGGAGTAGCCCCCCAACCCCTTGGGATTATGATGCACATTGCCAGTACCCATATACACTTGGGTGAAGTGGAGTGGAGCAAAGTTTCTCAATTAAGAAAAACAATTAAGGCTTGAACCCAGACAGAGAGTTCAGAGATCTGAAGTAGGCGGTGTTATCCACTCAGCCAGAACACCTTCACATATTCAGCCCTGGCCAGTAGAGTACTGAAGTGTGATGTCTTAAAAAATTAAATTTGTGAAATTATGAGATTCGTCAGGATATGCTGAAAGGAAAACATCCAAGAGGCCTACTGGCCAAAAACTGGCACTCTGAGATATTAGCCCAGTTATGCTCTTATAACTCCATACATATCCTTCTAAATTTGACTTGGGTCATAACGTTATGGCCCAAGTCAAATTTATTAACGCCAGTTTGGTTCATGGGCCATTAATGTGTTAATGGTTTTTTATCTCATGAATTTAACTGGCCAGAAATGATACGTGACCGAGCTAAAATGAATTTTGCCAGTCATCGTGTCAGGAGACTCTTCGGGAAATTATTTTGAGCCTTGTAGTCCTTCTGTGTAGAGCACCAAAAAGACTAAAAAAAATATGCTATTATTAAAGAACAGTCAACAATGGCCACCAAAATCATATGATCAAGATATCTACAAAAACATCTTCAGATCATTTGATCGATGTTTGTGTCCTACGGGATGCATGCCACAATTATTTTGTGTCTTTGGGGATTTTTATGTGTCAGGGACGGAGGACACGGAGGTAACAAAATCTCTGTTCATTTGTTAACTGTTTTCTCTACCTTGTTTGTTGAATGATTCTTGTTATGTTGGATTTCTGTCAGAACTGGGAAACACCGTTACATTTTGCTTGCAAATTTGGTCATGCTAATGTTGTTGAATGCCTGGTATCTCATCCTCTGACTGATGTCCAGAGAAGAAACAAGTATGGAGAAACACCTCATCAGGTATATGAATAATGGTAAAAATACATCATTGTGCATAATTGTTACAGGTCAGAATTATATTCAGGTTAAATTTTATTATTTGAGGTTGATTCTCCACTTCCTTTGTCTCCTAGCCCTAATTGATGAATAATTAGGGCTAGGAGACAATGAAATTGAGAATCAAACTAGGTTGAAAAATGTTAACCTGAATTTAATTTTGACTTTTTTTCAGATATAATTATTAGTATCAATATTCCACTTTATTAGTATGTGTAATCAAATGGTGAAGAGTGAAATTAGGAAAATTAGCATTTGGACAAAACACAACGTTTTATTCCAAATCAAGTATACCATTTGAAATTATTCATTGGGATTTGGACAAAACACACATGTTTATCCTGGATTGTATTGCTGTATTATCAAATTTTTAAACATTTTGCCCCTTTGGGTACCTCAGGGTTCCGTGATGGGCCCCTTGCTGTATTCTTTGATGATATTGCAAGATCTCATGGTTTATCTTATCACTTTTATGCTGATGATACACAGCTATATTTATCTTTTGAAACGTCATCGCCTGAGGATTTGTCAACATGTAAATCTGCTCTTGAAGATTGCA